>WBZZ01000380.1:17500-52500 GCA_019918135.1 Paulinella micropora
TATAAATACATACATACATACATAATACCTTGTGCATTCCAGGTGTAGCTGAAGCCGCGGACCAACTCCTCCAAATCGCCTTTGCCCTGCATGTTGCACATTAAATAAATAAGTAAGTAAGTAAGTGAGCAAGCATATACCAGATCATGCTTGCAAAAGACGGCGTGGGGAATCTCCACACAATCAAAGGGCAGCACGTCTGCAGACCCGTTGATTTTAAGGAACAATTCCCCACGCGAATTTTTGAGAATGGCTTGCAGAGTCTTGGCAATGTGCTTCGTAGACATGCCAGAGTCAGAAAGTGATCCTACACGTTGACAAACGAGCAAAATGAGTTGAATTCCAAAGACATAACTACCAGTCAGCGCCTTCAACCTTAAAATTTTTCTCGGGCCGGTCTGAAATTTGAACGTGTGGAAAAAGGGTCGTGTTATTATCAAACTTTTGTGCAGAGATTTTATTAAGAGCATGACATTTCGAGAAGATGTAACAGCTTTCCCGCTCTTTCCCCAGCTCAGAATGAGCGGGAATGCTATTCTTTTTTTCTGTACACAACAATCTGTGGAAAAAACTCTGCACAAAAGTTTGTGAAAAGCGACCGGCATGATTTTGCATTTCCTTCCTACGTACTCTCAACTCATGTCATCCCTTGCATGTTTCTGCTATAACGTGTTTGTTGAAGCTATAAATGTCATTTCCTAACATTGCACGACCCAGCTTAATCTATTTTTCATAAACCAGCAATTCGATGAAACTCGTTTTTGGATTGCTGTTTTGCAAACTTTTGTGCAGAGATTTTATTGAGAACATGACATTTCGAGAAAATGTAACAGCATTCCCGCTCTTTTCCCAGCTCAGAATGAGCGGGAATGCTATTCTTTTTTTCTGTACACAACAATCTGTGGAAAAAACTCTGCACAAAAGTTTGTGAAAACCGACCGGCATGATTTTGCATTTCCTTCCTACGTACTCTCAACTCATGTCATCCCTTGCATGTTTCTGCTATAACGTGTTTGTTGAAGCTATAAATGTCATTTCCTAACATTGCACGACCCAGCTTAATCTATTTTTCACAAACCAGCAATTCGATGAAACTCGTTTTCGGACTGCTGTTTTGCAAACTTTTGTGCAGAGATTTTATTAAGAGCATGACATTACGAGAAGATGTAACAGCATTCCCGCTCTTTTCCCAGCTCAGAATGAGCGGGAATGCTATTCTTTTCTTCTGTACACAACAATCTATGGAAAAAACTCTGCACAAAAGTTTGTGAAAACCGACCGGCATGATTTTGCATTTCCTTCCTAGTACGTACTCTCAACTCATGTCATCCCTTGCATGTTTCTGCTGCAACGTGTTTGTTGAAGCTATAAATGTCATTTCCTAACATTGCACGACCCAGCTTAATCTATTTTTCACAAACCAGCAATTCGATGAAACTCGTTTTTGGATTGCTGTTTTGCAAACTTTTGTGCAGAGATTTTATTGAGAGCATGACATTTCGAGAAGATGTAACAGCATTCCCGCTCTTTTCCCAGCTCAGAATGAGCGGGAATGCTATTCTTTTCTTCTGTACACAACAATCTGTGGAAAAAACTCTGCACAAAAGTTTGTGAAACTGACCGGCATGATTTTGCATTTCCTCTTCAATATATTATTATTATTATTATTATTATTATTATTATTATTATTATTATTATTATTATTATTATTATTATTATTATTATTATTATTATTATTATTATTATTATTATTATTGCTTGGAGCTGCCTTGCGGGGGTGTCAGTAGAGCCTATCGTCAAATCTTCGTACTCCCCTCACGGGTGAGACGATGGAGGCACATGTGCAGAAATGCATTCGCCATTGACTGAGAAGCACTATTATTATTATTATTATTATTATTATTATTATTATTATTATTATTATTATTATTATTATTATTATTATTATTATTATTATTATTATTATTATTATTATTATTGAGTCTTTGGAGCGGAGCCGCGTCACCGAACGGCCCCGTGCTACCAATGGAGGCACATGTCCGACAGGATCAAAGGCCAATTGACTGATAAATCTATTATTATTATTATTGTTATTATTGTTATTATTATTATTATTATTATTATTATTATTATTATTATTATTATTATTATTATTATATAGCATAGTTTAAAGAGGGGAGTATAGATACTAGCTTTAGTATAACTAGCTAGTGTGTGTGGCCTTCTATCAGTGAGCCTTTCTCTGTCCTTTTTTTTTTTTAGTGATTCCCTCTAACGGGAAGCGCTGCCATTTTTTTCATGTGTACTTCAAACTTTAGGTATGCCATGCTGAGGGCTAGCAAGGCGCCGATATATGTGGCACACCGTGGTGGTGGCTACGGAGTCTTTGCTGATAAATACCTTCCTCCTTCTTTTCAGCTTGGGCTCCTCGAACCAGGAGGAAAGTCTTTGCGTGCTGCAGATCATGCTGCATTTTCTGATCATTTCACTATGAAAATTGGGAGTTCCCTGCAAACAGGGATGCATCCAATTAAATTCATTAACGAATCGAGCAGGAATGCAATGCATCTCATCAACTCTTCATCGCAAGGGTTCAACAAGCTCGACGATGACACTTGCCGACCGAACGTGAAGGTAAATTATGTTAGTTGTTACATACATCCATGCAATGTAAGTTTTTGTTACGTGTGTTGTATTTTTTCTATAAATATTGTTGTAAATAATGTCAGGTCAGCAAGGGTACTCCTATTGTGACTGTCACCACCGCAATATCGAAAGATCAAGAGATTTTGCTCAGCTATGCACCTAATCCAGACCTAGAGATAGCTACGCTGCCAAGCGATGCACATCCGGTCTGGTTGAAAGAGGCTGCCAAGGAAGGAGCTAAAATCCCAGTTTTCCTGTTCGAGACTGACATTGGTCATGTATGTTTCATCGTTCCTGAGAAAGAACATCCGCTTCCACTTAAGTCAATTTCCTTGCTTCATGAAGCAAAGGTTGAACTTTTAGCGTCGGTCAGCAGTATTAGTTCTGATGGAAAGCAACCGCTCTCCAGGTCATCATCTATTCCGCCGGAAAAAAAGAGGAAGCTTCTCGACAGCGTGTCCTCAATTTCAGATAGTCGCCGCACGCTTCTGCCCAGGGAAAGCTCGGACATTACAGTCATCA
Source organism: Paulinella micropora (assembly GCA_019918135.1). NCBI lineage: Eukaryota > Cercozoa > Imbricatea > Euglyphida > Paulinellidae > Paulinella > Paulinella micropora. The sequence continues at coordinate 20,669 of WBZZ01000380.1, forward strand.
CAGAAAAATCAAGCTTGAGTGATGCACAGGTAAAAAATAAATAAATGAAAATTATTACTGAGAAGATTCTTTTTTACAGGCAGGTGTTCCTGACGTTGATGCTAACCTCGACAGCTGGAAACAGTCAGACAGTTCTACTGTCACTACAGGATATGATGTTAGTAGCTGCAGCAGCTCTAGACTATATCTTCCTACTGGCTCCATGGTAATTTTTTTTCTCTACCTGTCTATGTTCATGCTGGTTAATGTTCATAAGCGATCTTGTTTGCGTAGAACGTCGACGAAGAGTGTTCAGATACGGATTCAAACGGTGATGCTGCATCTATCAACCCTGGATTGCTTCCTCCTCTGGTCGGCGTGGACGATGCGGAATTATCCAACGAGCTTCGATTGAACTTCGACGAGCTTATGGAATCGAATGAGCTGTTGTATAACATCATGAGATTATCACCAATTCCTTACAGCAGACCACGTAAGAATCCAACGCGCCCCTACACGATGAAAAGTCGCACGAAAGGTGCAGTGAAGCTTCAGAGACCGTCTGCGCTCCAAAAACTGTTGGGGATTACCTTCGCCGACTTGGACAGGGAAGTTAAGTCTGTCTGCTGCAAAAAGTGGAAGTGTTATTCATTTATCGACACGCGTGATGTGCTTTACACGAGAGCGAAGAATGCGTCATCGTCTCTCAGTGAGCTTTATTCTTGGGCAGCTTCGCAGCTTGAATCGTTTCAAACAAAAACTGGATCGTTTCAGTATATGTATTTAACGGAGGCTGTGTGCAAAGTAGCCTGGCAGCGTATCTACGGGATCGGTGATAAAGTTTTGTCAAGAGCACACAAACTTCTTGCAAATAACACGAAGGTTTTGACAAAAAGCTACTCAACCGTTCCTGAAACAGAAGATGTGGTAGCAGTATTACTCTGCGAGAAGTTCATGGAGAGTTACCCGGAGATATGCAGCGACGGAATATGGAGGATGCAAGAAATGGCTCAGGACGCAGGAGTCCAAAACTATGTTCGCGAGAATTGGAAAGATATGTGCCTTCGGTTTGGTTGTTCGAAACGAGTTGATCCAAATAATCCTCCGACAGACAATACGATCAACAAAGTTTGGCGCATGGATTTTCCGCACGTCAAGTTTGTCAGAGGTATTATGCATATTTTCGTTATCATTACTTATTACAGGTTTGTTTTGCAGAAGGAGATTTCTCAAAATGCGAGATCTGCACAGAGCTTGCTGCTGATCATTCTAACGGTTTCAGGACTGAAGTAGAAGCTCAAGAATGGCGTCGCCGTAGCAGGCTTCATCACAAAATTCACAGGGCGTGCCGCGTTGCCAGCATGCAGCGCAAGAAGGCAGCACCAGCAGATTTTGCTGCCACAGTCATATCAGCCGATATGAAACCGCCAGTGAAGATCCCATCTTGCCGCCGCGCCGCGAAAGATTTCAAAGGAAAAATTGTGTTTCGCCTTTGCGTTGGAATCAATACCTGCTACACTACCGATACGCATTTTATTCTGACGTACCTTGAAGGCGCGGTAGAACACGGCGCGAACAGCAACATTACTATGCTTGCCGCACTTTTACATTGGCAACTTTGGAACCCTCGCACAATGCAAGCGTGGAAATTATATCTTGAGTGGGACGGAGCTGGTGATAACACCGCGTGGGCGATGCTGGGTTTCCTTGGGCTCAATGTCGTTGACAGAGGAATCCGTTTCCAAGTAGAGTCACATCGCAAGCCACCAGGGCACGGGCACGATGGAGATGATCAGGAATTTCGAGTTATGGATATCGGGTGGAAGAGCACCTTCCTGACAACTAACATCGCTCAAGCGTTATTAAAGCTCATTCTTGCATTCAAGAAGCAGCACAAGAAGAGGCATGTGCTGGTTGTTCTCGGATGTAACTACGACTGGATGACTCATTTTAGCCCGTGTATGAACAAGAGTTTCAAAAACTACAACAAACCCTTGGCATATAGAATCACCAAGAAAGATCCTGACGCTTTGCCGACTGTAGAGATCGCTACTTGGGGAGACGCACAGGATTTTCATGGAGTGCGTGATGATCCCAGAGGAGAACCGATCAATTTGTTTATCGGACGCCCCGGTAATAATATTATCTATCTTTCTCTTTCTCTCTCTCTCTCTCTATATATATATATATATATATATATATCTCTCTCTTTCTCTCGTTCTATCTATCTATCTCTCTCTCTATTTATGACAGCGACCGACATGCCTCCCAAGCTTCCAGTCGGCTACTTCGTCAATCCGCGCCTGAAGAAGGATATTCGTGCTTTGGCTACTAAATACCTAGGGCCGGATGAGCGAGCACATGTGGAGGAAATGTTAGCAGGTGGAAATTTGACCAGAGTAGAGGTGGATGGAGATTACTTCGAAGGCGGCCTGCCCGGCCGTCCTGCTCATATGTCCTGTGTCGATGCAAAAGGCAAGGAATGGAGAGCAGAATTTCGATTGATCGACGAGCTACCTGTAAATTGGATGGAGTTGCCTCAAGAACGACAGGAGAAAATGAACGCACTTACGCGTTTGACCGATGAAGAGCTGCTGTCCTTACCACGCACTTATTTTGTTAATGAAGGACGTCCTCCAGCTCACCCGAGATGGCGTGGTGCAAGACAGCTTACTAGCGAAGAAAAGCAGGAGCAGGATTTAGCATTTGGAAATGCTTCTGAGCCTTGGCGGAAAATTCTCACGTTGCTAAGATCGTCAGAGGAAAAAAAGCAATTTGCGTCCAAGCAGATGGTAGTTAGCGAATTGAAATCATGGATGAGAATGCATGGTGTTGCAACGCAAAACTCCGATCGGAAACAGTTCAAGAAGGCAGAGCTTATTGAACAAGCGTGGAACCATTTCGAACGATGCGACTGTGGGTTCCCTGAGGAAGAAGAGCTTGGTGCTGCTCAGCCTGCAGAACCAGTGGCAGATTCAGAGGATGACTTATCTGATACTTCATCTTCCAGTTCATCAACTGACTCATCGTCTGATCGATCTTCTGGTTCAGAGGAAGAAAAGCATGGTATTAGTTTTCTTCTTCTTCTTCTTCTTCTTCTTCTTCTTCTTCTTCTTCTTCTTCTTCTTCTTCTTCTTCTTCTTGTTCTTCTCCTCCTTAACATGATGCTATCCATATTGTAGATGATTCAGATCGCTCCGACGCAAGTTGGAGAATGCGTAACTCAGGAATCCGTTTGCGCGGACGTCGCCGCGCACGTCGTGCTGCGGGTGGACGTGGACGTGGACGTGGACGTGGTCGTATGTGATTATTTTTTTTGAATGAATTTTTCTGGGTCCGACTTTTTCATAATGGTTTTTGTCTAGGGCAACTGCAACTGTAACGCTTCTTCTAAAAACTGAAATTAGAAATTTGTTTAACTCTGATAATGCACCAGAATCTGATGTGAAGCGTCCTCCCTCCGACCCATTCCCCCCCCCCCCCCCACCCCCCCCCCTCCCCCCTCTACGTACCAGCGTACGTCACAGCGGGCAAACAGAATTTTTTGAAGGTAAAACCATGTCTTAATATAGTAAAATGCTTAATATAAGCAAGAATAAACAGTAAAAGCAAATTCTGCATGTTCGGCATTGTTATCATCATAGATTCATGGTAGCCGGGACTACGAAAAAGTAGAAAAATTACCGTGTCGGACCGGTTCCTGCCCACCTCTGAAGATGAAGTTAAAGTGTATTACAATTAATAAAAACATATTTTAATATTATTTTTATATGTTCTGCAATCAGGGAATTCATTTCCTTTCATTTCCACACGTTTTCAAAAAAGTCCATATACTTCATGGAAAATTTCGGAAAAAGGGATACCCCCAAGATTGTCGAATGTTTAGTTGTGTAGGATCGGCCGTATCGAGAGCCGTAACGGCATGACTAGCGAAACGGTAAGAGGCCTTCACGGAAAAAATAGAGTCGAGAGTTCCGCGCCAAAAGCTGGGCCGGCGCAGTTCTTCGGCGTGGTGCTGCAAATTGGCCGCGAAAAATTCCACGGCTTGGCGGCGTAACCGTTCGGCTCTGGTCTCGCGTGGCAGCTGCGTAAGTCTGGGTGGTATTACGTATTTCAGGTCGCCCAGGACGCGGGCATAGTCTGAGGCCAGCTTTTCGCCCTGTTGTACAATGGACTGTACGATCTTAAGCAAGTCCGGCTCGTGCAGGGACGGCACTGCCTTGCTCACCACCTTGATTTTGTCATAAAACATCTGCGTCTTAAGATTACCGAGCCCTTCTTCCTTGTTCTCGTACTCCAGCGTGTGGCCTAAAACTCGGCTGAAAAACACCGGTCGGGCCACGAGCGACTGGTTGCCGTGCAGTTCCCAAACCACGTTGGCGTAGATAGCTCGCAGCAGGTGAGGGTGAGTGATGCAGAACTCGCTCTTGGAGCGCTCTTGGTAGAGGCGGGTCAGGTCTTCGAACGTGTTCTTGAAGCCCCCGCCTTTCACGGCCGCGCTCACCTCTTGGTTAGGCATGACTTGGCTGGGCCTGTCGATGTTCTTCTTGTTGCCTGCGTTCACCAGGGACTTCATCCACGGCAGCGTCGAAGTTTTCATCTTTTTCGCGGGGGGCATGGCAATGGGCTGGTTGTCCTCTTCGGCCAGGATCGCTGCCCGGCTCGAGGTCCAGCTCAAGTAATCCGACTTGGGCCTGTCGCCCTTCAGCAGCATGCTGGCGTCGGGTGCCATTTTCGCTCTGTGCTTGAAGTGGTTCTCGATGCCAAAGACCATGTGCCGGTAGATTCTCAGTACCCCGGCCGACGAGGCCGTAGGTAAAGCGATGGGTTTACCGATATAGATAGAGTCCTGATAGTCGCTCTGCTCGTCGGGGTCCACTTTGGGATCTGCCCCCTTCTTCGCCGCCCGGTGCTGCAGGACGTGCTTCTTGCGACCGATCTCCGTAAACGTTGTGTACTGGTCGTCCTCCACGGGCAAAAATTCACTGAACTTCCAGAGCTCGGCCATACGACACCCGAGGACAGACAGCAGCAGAAAGGACTGCAGGGCCCACAGCGGGTGTCTCTCGCTGGGCGCAAAGGGCCCGTCGTTGGCGCGCTTGGCCTCGGCCGACTCGAAACAGTCTGCCTCCGCGAGCATGGCCCGGTACAGCTCGTCCAAGAACGCGCACCAGGGGTCCAAGTAGAGCACGTGCCTCTTCTTGAGGTTGACCATGGTCGCTTTGCTAGTCTGTAGAGCTCCCCTGGCGCTCACGTCCTTGTCGCGGAAGTAGCTGCCTCCCTCCGTAAACCACTTGCGCACAAAGTCCTCTCCCCAGACGCAGCGCGAAGGCTGTGCGGACTTGTCTGGTGTCTCTTTCACCGAGGCCAAGATCAGCCACCCAACTACAAAGTCGGTGTAGTCTTTGCTGCGCGCACTCAGCCCTGGCCTGGCCGCGTCTACCATGTCGTTGATGAACGGCAGAAACTGCTCCACATCCCGCCGCAGCCTCAGCAGAGTCGCGCAAAAAGCCAGCAGGCACATAGGGAAAGGCCCCTCGCTCTTGGTCACGATCGATTTGATCCACCTGTCTTCGTCGCCGAACAGGACATCGCGCAGGGTGGTGGTCTTGCGGCCTACCACGTCAGCGGAGCTGGCAGGGAAAAGCAAGTTGCCGCCCTCTTGCACCACAATGATAAAGTTCAGCTCAGAGGCCTTGTTTTTCCCAAGCAGTTTTGTTTTGTCTAGGCCGCTGTCCACGTACAACTTGTGTACAAACTGGTGGTCGTTGCTGTTTTCTTTGGTCAAGAATTCCGACCAGCGACCCTTGCGCCCCGCAATAATTTTGGTCAAGGTTGGCGAGGGCTCGTGGAGGGCCGGGTCCACGCCGCACGCACAAAGGTGCATGCGGTCGAGCACTTGGTCCCGGTAACGGTCCCACAGCTGGGCGAGGCTGGCCACGAAGTTGTCCCGCAAGTCCACCCATTCGGCGGCGCTCATTTTGGTCTTGAGCGGCAGTCGTTCCGGCCAGACCGGCACCGGCTTCTTGTCCGCGCGTATCTCCTCGAGTGTGGTTTTATTAAAGGCCTCGATCACCTCCGGGGGCGGCCTAGGATCGATGGTCACGACCGGACGGCGGTTGGGCTGCGCGCCAAGCCGGCCACTCGCTGCCCATTTGGCCATCTTCTGTTTTAATGAATATAGGGTACAAGATTTGTTTTTTCAGCAATAGCCACAACACCCGCGACCAGCATCTTTTTCTTTTTTTTCTTTTTCTTTTTCTTCTTGGCGTGCGGGCCACTTAAAAGATGACTCGCGAGCGGGCGCGCGAGGCCGCTGCCGTTCAGTGAACCAGTCAAGGGGATGAAAGGCCAGCCTAGTTCTTCGCACACGGCGTGAAACATGGCGCTTTGGCGGTGGCGCGACTCGGCTTGTTTCAGCTCCGGCACCTGTGCCGCTAGCTCTTCTTCGTCCAGCAGCAACAAGAACGCCCTCAGCAACGTTTGATAATTGACGAAACAGCGGCGCGCCCACGCGTACCTCTCCCTCAGCTTCTTGAGTACCCGGGGCCAGCAGGCGTCGACTAGTTTGAAGAGGCGTTCCAACTCCTGCAGCACTTCTTTGCTCGGCTCCCGCCTGTGCCGACCGTGGCCTAGCAGGTGGCACAGCTGGCTGGCTTTGTCGATGGTCAGAGGGCCAAGTCTCTCCCTGCGCCAGATGTAGGCGAGGCGGGCGGGCGTCGGGTTCTGTGCCCGCCACTTGTGGGTCAGGCGCCGGGCCAGCGCCAACAAGGCCGGGCTGACACACGACGCAGATTGATTCACACCGCGAAGACTGAAAGTCTCTCTTACAATCTGGCGAAAACGGGAAATCCTCGTGTAGCCAACATGTCTGGGCGTGTGTTGCTCTCGGGGCATCTGCCCGTTGACCAGCCAGCATTGTGAACTGTACAATTCGTGCTCTATCAGAACCTGGCCACACTTGGAGCAGTACGTACCGGTGGTTGCAAGGCTAAAGGTCCAGACGTGGTCGCAAGCGGACATGTACAAAAATGACGACTGGCAAAAAAACGAAGGCCTGGATTTGGAACGTGGGCGTTTAAGATTTAAGATTTGAAACAAATGGACGGGTGGAGGAAAAGAGGTGTCGTGCACAGAAAAGATGGAAGGCACACTGGCATACGAGGGCAAGTGTCTGCACTGCTCCTACGGCTGCGCACGGGGCGATAGCAAGTGGTACGGTCTGCCAATTGCTCACGCGGGCGCAGAATTGTACGTTTGGGGTCACTTTTGCTCGGTGGGCTGTGCGGCCGCGTTCGCGGAATACGGGATCCCCGAGACGCTGCGTTCGCGTTCAATGGACCTGCTACACAGCTTCCTGAGGGTAAATCTACGCAAACAGCTAGTTCAGCCGAACCCACCGCGCCACGAGCTAGTAGACTATGGGGTCTCTGGACATCTCGGCCTTCAGGGCAGTGGGCCGGGTGATTGATTTTTACGTGCCAGTGCACAGAGAAAAGACACAGAAGAATTTTATTAGTCAACTTTCTGGAAAGAAGTACGCGATAAGGAGGCTCAAGCGCCTGCCTGGGATTCGTCTCTCTTCCGCTTCGTGTTCTTCTTCTTCCTCTTGATCAGCTTGCGGTTATCGTTCTCGGCGGCACTGTCGGCGGTCAAGGAAAGCGGCTCCAGCGTAGACAGCAAAGGCGGCGGTTCATTGGCGTCGGCCAGGATAGTGTACTTGAGCCAAGGGCCGCCGTCCCGCTTGAAGGTGAGGTGTAGCACGGTCGGTGTAACGCCGACTAGCACCCTGCCCGTCTTTTTCTCCTGAAAAGCACAACTCTTAAGTACCTTTTTGAGCGTTTCGAGGCCGAAGACACACCCGCTGTCTTTGACGGGCGGGTGTGACAGGTCCGAGCGCAGCAGCGATTCCTTGTCCTCTGCGACCAGGGCGATACCGCCGAGCGAGGTGCGGGCCAGCCGATCCGCGTCCACCGCCCGCCGCGAGGATTCCGTGCAGAGCCTGTCCACTTCCACAAAAAACCGGCAGTGCGAATTGCTCTTCGAGTGGTGCCGGATCACGGCGTTCAGCGCGGGGCCCGAGACTTCGACGAGGCGGTCGACATTGGTCCACTCGGTAGTCGGCAGGAAGGCCGCCTCCTGGGACACGAGCAGAGAGGTCAGGTCGGAGTAATGTTCGAACGATTTGGCCTCGTTGTAGAACTTGACACACAGCTTGCCGCCGAACGAGACTGCCAATTCAAGCGTCATGCCCTCGCGGAAAGTAGACAGCCAGCAGGACAGTTCCTTGAGGTCGACGCTGAACACGCACTTGGGGCACGCCAGGGTGACGAGATCGCCGTTCGCGCCCGAGAAGGGGACCGTGAACTGTCCGACAAGCCCGTCGGCCGCGCTGCAGAGCACGAGCTTGTCGATAGTGGCTTCAATTCGAGCCTCCAGCAACAGCGGGGACAGCGAGTCGAGCGCCCGTCTGAAGGCGATGCCATGGACCTTGGACCTCCAGAGAAAACGAGATGCCATTTTGTGAGAGGCCGTTCTTTTGCCGCTTTTTTTTTCATTAAAGTCTTGGCTTTTAAACCGCGAGATTCGAGATTTGAGATTTGAAAACCAAAAAGAGAAAACCGTTCCGGCAAGAACATAAGTGAGCCACAAACCGAATGTCTCTCGTCACGGACAACAACCAAGTCAAGGCCTTTGACCCGGCGGTCGACCCGAAGAAGCTGCGCCTGACGGATCCAAGAAGTGCGTATGGGTCCGTCTTCTCAAATTTGTGCTACGGCGACAAGAGTTTGACGCTGATTCTGCCCGCCATGCAGCTTGCCTGGGATCCCTCGACGTACGACCAAGGCAACAAGGCGGCCAAGACCACTATCGACCTCGACTTCAGGCACGCGCAACAGTATGGCGCGGTGCTGCAGGCCTACCAAGTGGTGCGAGCGATCGACGAGCGTGTTGCCGAGCTCGTGGTGGAAAACCGCGACAAGATCGTCCCGACGATGAAACGGGCAGGGCCCATGGCTAGAAGCGACGAGCAAGTCAAGGCCTGCTACCAGCCCTGTACGCGCCTGCGCACGTCCCAAAAATCGGATCGGGCCTGGGCTCCTCGTCTGACTGTCACCGTCACTGGAGCCAAATTCTTAGGCGAGGCCGACACCGGCACGCTGCAAAAGGGAGATGTGGTGAAAACCGTGATTCAAGCTACCGCGCTGTGCAGCAAAGGCGAAAAGGTCACGCTCTCTTGGCGCGTGCTACAAATTCGGAAGCAACACGAGGGTCTGGGCTATCCGGACCAGGACCTCTCAGAAAAGGAAACTTTCGGAGTTTCACTGTCCGACGAGAATGGCGAGGGCGGCCGTTTGGCCATGGACTTGACTGTAGATTTGGTTTAATTAAACTGTACACATGACACACACGTCACCGGTACATTTGGCACTAGTGGCTGCCTTGGTTCTCAGGTAATAGCAACCGGTTTTCAGGCCCAGTTCCCAGGCGCAGAAATGAGAACTAGACAGTTTGCGCTCGGTGGCATTAGCCAAGTAAACGTTGAGGCTCTGCGACTGGCACACATAAGGGCCCCTGCCGGCAGAGAACTGCAACTGTGTCTTCGTTGGAACTTCCCAGACCGTCTTATACACCTGTTTAACGTCGTCTGGTATGGTAGCAATGTCCTGGACAGATCCGTCGTTTGCCAGAAGCCCGGCTCGAACCGAGGGGTTCCAGAGCCCCTTGCTTTCAAGGGCCTTGACTAAGTACCGGTTGAGCAACGTGTGCTCTCCCGCCGAGGTCCGCCTGACCATGAGGTTGCTGCAGATTGGCTCAAAACTCTCATTGACTCCCAATATCTGCGAGGTGCTGGCCGTGGGCATTAGTGCTACCAGTAAGCTATTTCTCAGGCCGTGAGCCTTGATGTCTGCCTTCAGCTTGACCCATCTGTCGCTCGTGAGCTCCACGCCCCAGAGGTCCGGCTGCAGTTTGCCCTGGGAGGCGGGACTGCCTTGGAACTCCGGGTAGTGTCCATTGTCTTTGGCCAATTCTACGCTAGCACTTAGCGCCGCGAAGTAGACCTCGCGCGCGATGCGCTCGTTCAGGGCAGCTGCTTCGGGACTCTCAAAGGGCAGCCCCAGGATCATAAACAGGTCTGCTAGTCCACAAATACCCAGACCGACAGGCCGGTGCTCCGAGTTAGACATTTTAGCCTCGGGGACGGGGTAAGTTGTGAGGTCAATGACACGGTCCAAGGCCTTTACCGCGCTGCGCGTGACGGACTGGAGGAGGTTGATGTCGATTTTCTTGTCCTCAGTGACAAAACGGGGCAAACACAACGAAGCGAGGTTACAGACAGCGGTCTCTTCGGACGAGCTCACTTCCATGATCTCCGCGCACAAATTTGAGTTCTTGATGGTGCCCGAGTGCTGCTGGTTGCTTTTTTCATTGGTATGGTCACGGAAGATCAAGTAGGGGGTACCTGTCTCGATCTGGGATTTGAGGATGGCCGACCACAGGTGCCGGGCCTTCACTTTTTGGCCCTGTTGTGTTTTCTCGGCGTGGGTGTAGCGAGACTCCCAGAACTTGCCCCAGCAATTGTCTAGTCCCTGCACCTCGGTCGGACAGAACAGTGTCCAGTCACCATCGTCGCGCACACGTTCCATAAAAAGCGATGGAACGCTAAGCGCCGTGAACAGATCCCGTGCCCTCGTTTCCGCCGCGCCCGTGTTCTGGCGCAAGGCAAGGAAGTCGTAGATGTCCTTGTGCCACGGAGGCAGGTACACCGCAAAGGCCCCCTTCCTGCGTCCCGACTGGTTAGCATAACGACTCGTTTCGTTCAGGACGCGGCAGAGAGGCACGATCCCATCGCTCTTGCCCCCCGTCCCGTAGATCCTGCTGCCTGCCGCCCGTACGTTGCCGAGGTACAGTCCGATACCCCCTGCGTGTTTGGAGATGATTGCGCAGTCCCTTACCGTCTCAAATATCCCGCTGAGGCTATCCTCGCGAACTGGCAGCAAGAAACACGAAGCCAGCTGCTGGTTCCGGCGCAGGCCGGCGTTGAACATGGTTGGCGAGGCATGGCTGTACAGGCCAGCGCTTAAGAGATTGTAAGTCTCGCAGATCTTGCGCAAGACAACTTCTTCGCTTTCCTCCAGCCCGTGGTGCAGAGCCACCGCGATTCGCATGTACAGGTACTGCGGCGTCTCGCATATCCTGTCACCCTCGCGGAGGAGATAGCCTTGCTTGAGCGTACTAATTCCGAAGTAGTCGAAATTGAGGTCTCTTTCCGGTCTTATCATTGCGTTCAGGGCGTCCGCGTGCGTGTCGACAAAGACCGAGAGGCTGGGCACCAGCGACACGCGCAGACGGTCCATCGCGCCCTGGAACGTAGGGGGGCACTGTTTTTGGACATTGCTGGCCTCCAGGCGGCCGCCGAGCAGCGCATAGTCGGGGTGGTAGGAGGCCAGGCTAGCACAGGTCGAGGCCGCGAGTCCATCCAGCTCGGACGTGGAGATGCTATTTCGCAGGCCAGAGATAGTGGTTTTGGCCACCTCGACCGCATTGGCCCCGGGCAGATCACTCGCAAGTACCGAGATGCGTTGCAATATCTTGTCGAAACACACCGGCTCAAAACTACCGTCTCTTTTTTTGACCTGCATTTTGCCGTGCTTACAGCTTTAGGCACGAGAGAAAAAAAATCACTCTCTGCTAAAATGCTGGAAGCCAAAGTACGAGGCCAATAGGGCGTCCGTCACTAATAATTCTCCTTTCCCCGTGGCGGCGAATAGCGTATAAAGCAGCCCGTGCCACAAGCGGTTCTCAGCCCACCAGACTTTACCGCCCAGGAAGCCTTCTTCTTGTTTGTTCAGAACTCCGGAAAGCCACACCACGGCGGGGACCATGGCTAGAACGCGCAGTTTGTCTTTGGTCGGCGGCGCGGCGTCGAGTGCCACTTTGGCTAGTAGAAAACGGGCTGGCAGGCATCCGGCCACGAATAGTAGCCTGTTATCGACTTTAGTACTTTGTGTGTCTGTCATGTTTAGCTTAATCAGCCAGAAACGTTAGACCTTTGATGTCGAAAGTTCAATTCTCTGATGTTGCTACTGTCAGGCGCGCGCCTTTTTTGTTATTAATTATTACCACTTTGGAAAAAAATTTTCCGGGAAAATACATTTTAATGATCACCAAAAAAATCTCAGACGTCAGCGTCATTAGTCATCTTTTGCTTCTTCCGTGGCCTGTGGTCTCGGTACAGACCGTCATGGAACTGCTCGGCAAAGCACACTGCCACATGGCCCTTTTTTTTGCCTCCATTCATCTTATGGAGCAAAAAAGCGGATTTCCTCTTCTTGGAGCCACCTTTTTCTCTGCTTCTCTCTGATTTTTCGTCGTCTTTTGCTAGGTACAAGCCAAACCTGTTCACCACGCGCTGTAGCCTGCCCAACGACGACTTGTGTCCCTTCGCGTGCGCTATCGGGTCCTTGGACATGACCCCTGCCTGCGCATAGAACAAATCGTTGCAGGCACGTCGCCATACCGCGTCCTTCTCCTGCAGCAGCTGGTTGGGGATCTCCGTGTGCGTGCCCCGCTCGTGATCGCACTCCTTGGGCTGTTTGGCGCACGCGCTGGCATCCAGCTCACCAAAATCGCTTTTGCCCAGCGCCTCACTGACAGTTTTAGCAACCTCGTACAGCCTGGCTGCATCTTCCTTTGTCGCGAGGATCTGTTGTGGCCCGGTAATCTTGATTGCGCTCCGGGCGGCCACTCGCGAGTCGAGCACGGGCAAGGCGGATTTGAGCCGCTGGAAATCCCGCACCAAGTCAAGAGTGTTGAGCCTGGCAGCGTGCGAGAAAAAGCCTGGGTACCGTGCAAGCACGCCCACCACCTGCTGCTGCATCCCCTCCAGTGAATGCATGCCCCTAAACTTCTCCATCTGTTCCCGGCGCCACAACACGTCCTGCGCAACAGAGCTGCTATTCCAGTCGATCATTTCGGTCAGCACCAGGCGCAGCAGCACGTCGTCCTTTGTCTGCACCGGCTTCTTCTTTTCCTCCCCCCTTTCTCCTTCCTCTGGTTCGCCGTCGTCGTTGTCGTCTTGTTCCTTTTCGAGCCAGCCTTCTTTCTCCGCGCGCGCAGAGGCTAGTTTCAGCAACCGCTCTTCAAGTGGCTTGGCTTCGTCGAGCGTGATGATGAAGTCGGTGGACAGCTTCCGCCAGCAGCCATAGCCCAGATCCCGCTGGTGCTCGACCTCACGGGCTATCAAGCGTAACTGCAGCGAAGTCTGGATTTCGTACCTGTGCACCCTACCGCTGCTGTCAGTGAATTCGCCCACCCGCCGCGCACCGTCCACCAGGGCCCAATCCGAAATCTTGCCTTTCTTAGCCGCCCTGTTAATCATATCATTTTGCTTTTGTGTAAAGTTCTGGAGCATCGTCTTGAACAACTGACAGTGCTGCCAGGCCTTCCCCGCTCGTGCGAGGGCCTCGTCGTAGAACCTCACGGAACCTAGCCCGCCGTCACCAAAATAGGCCAGAATAGTCGCTGGTGCTGCCAGGTTCCGCGCTCGCATTAGCATCTGCGCCAGGCCCCGGCCGGTAGGCCCAGTGACGGCCACCTTGCGTTCACGGTCCGCGCAGTTGAGCATGACGAGCTGGAATGGCGTTTGCGCGTCAACCGCCACCATGGCAGCGGACGTGGAGAAAATGCCACGGGTTTCGCGGCCTTCGCAGTGTCTCTCGTCCTGGCTGTCCACGCACTTACAGTCGTCCAGTCCATAGCACAGCCAGCCATCGATGTTCGCCAGCATGCGCTGCTTCGTTCTCTCTGCCGTCCTGCCGTCGATGATGCGCACCCTCGCCCCTTCCGCCCACTCGCTGCGGGTCTTGTTGTCGTGTGCGTACCTGTCCTTCTGTTCCTCGGTCCAGCCGGCCATGGGGCCGGCCGGCCTGTTCTGTCTGCACAGCTCCTTGGCGTTCAGCTCGGGCGTGTGGTGCTGCAGGGCCTTGCCTTCCTTTACTAGTTTGTCGTACGCTCTGCGCGCGTCCGGGCTGCCCGCCAGGTGCGGAAACGTGTGGCCGAGCCGGACCATGTCGTCGTAGGTAGCCTCCAGCGCGCGCTGTGAGCGGAAGCAGGTCCAACTGCGCTGCGAGTTGTCCGCGAGGCTTTCCGCCAGAGTTGTTTTCCAGGTGTCGTAGTCTCGCACGATCTTCAGCCTGCGCTCCAGCGAAGGCAGGACGTAGGAGTACTGGTGAAACTCGACCTGCTCCTGTGCCTGCTCCAGAGTGTCGCATTTTGCGCGCCTGAAGGCGATCCCTTCTTCCTTGTTACAAAACAAGAAGTCATACAGCCTGCTGCACTCGGTCAGGTCCTTGTCCATGATCAGGAGATGCTCCGCCCGTTCGCACACGTCGAGCAGAACAGTGTTGTTGGTACGCAGGTTGCATCGGTTGGTCTTCTCGCTCACGGTCTGGTCGCAGATCAGAATGAACTCGTCCAGCACGCAGAGCGAGTAGCGTTGTATGAAGGGCAGTCCGCCGTCGCCCCTTTCCTGGCTCTGCAGCTTCCATAACGACTCCACCTGACAAAAGACGATTTTCGCCTCGTACAGGTCGTGGTACGAGCCGGTGTCCTGGTCCTTCTCGTAGTACACGACGGTGTCGTCGATGATGCCTTGCAGAACCACGGAATTGCTGCTGGCTGCCGGTTGTTGCGCCATCTCCTCTTCGCACATCCGCTTCAGTTCTGCTGCCTTCCACGCGTGGCATTGTAGCTGCAGCCCGCCACCGCCGCTGGTAGCCTGTGTCCGACGCCCCGTAACCCACAGGATCCTGGCGTCGGGATTCTTCCGGCGCCGCTCGTAGATGGAACCGAAGGCATTGTAGGTTTTGCTCATCCCAGTCCAGGCGTTGAGGCATTGCGCACGGCGCTTCTCGAAAGAGAGCGGATGCAGCACGGGCCGTCCGCTCGCTGTCTTGGCCATGTCAGCAACAGTCGCGTAGACTCGCGTATAGGTACAGCCGACGCTGCTGGGAGGCAGCAGGACTGACTCCAGGTCACCGGGCTGGGCGACCATCTGTTGCACGGACCAGCCAATATCTGTCGGAGGCACCGGGACGCAGACTTCCACTCGCTTGCCGGCCACGTTCATGAACCTGGTGCCAGACTTGCTCGTCTCGACTCCCGGGTAGACGGCGTTTTCTCGAATGTAGGCGTTCAGCTCGCGCACCACCTCGCCCTTGTCCGCTGGCAGCTTGCCCGCTCGGTCCGAAACGATGACTTCGTCATGCACCAGGCAGCAAATGTCGCAGCCCTTGTCCCAGAAGTATTGCATAGCTGTCCTCATAGTCACCGCCTCGTACCTAGTCGCCAAGTAGTGCACGAAGCGGCCGAGCTTGTCGTAGAGGGTCGCCGAGCGGCCGGGCAATGTCTCCTCCGCATCGCCCTTCTTCTCGCAGTCTTTCCACAGCTTCTTGTAGTACCACGTGCCCAGGACCTCGGCCGCCCGTACCGCAGCCTGGTAGGCACGGGTGGTAGGGTAGTCGCCGGCGCACGAAGAGTCGTCGAACTTGCTGCCGCCATGCGTAATCTTGAGCATAGCGTTCTTGGCGCCCTCCCGGTCCACTCCCAGCTCCTTTTGCACGCGCGCCAGCACTTCCTCCCGCCGCTCGACGTACTCTTGCAGGGCAGAGACCTTGTCGCCGAGGAGCTCGCAGGCGCGCGGCAGCTCGCGAACCAAGAACCAGATGAAGTAGGGCACACTGTTTTTGATGTCGAACGCCCAGTGCCAGTCCTCGAGGCAGAGCCTACGCAGGGCCTTGGGTGCGTTCTGGTAGCCACGATCCGCGTAGAGCCTGCCACTTTTGCGGCCACTCCCGTAGCTGTAGCCAACCTTCAGTCCGCCATTGTCGTTGCAGGCCGCGTGCAGATCCAACAGGAACTGCTTGCAGAGCGGGTTGAGGCGCTTGTTCTCCACCAACGGCGCGAGCTTGGCTGGGTCCCCAGTCTCATACAGGAACGGCATTGATATTGTACCTATCAGACAGGACATTCAATAAAAATTCGGCCAGCCAAGAAATTTGTCGCAAAATTCCACGCAGAATTCGCCACGGAAAATTTTGCGCAAAATTCCACGCAAATTCCTGCCAAAGAAAATTGGCAATAGTGTTCCGGCTGCTGACTTCTTAGGTTTTTAAACCTAAGAAGAATGAGGATGACAAGGGTGTCACTCGTTTGGTAGTAACGGTTTTCTAGAATTTTCGTGCAAGGGGCAAAAAGGCAATTGAAGTCATACGGCTCGGACAAAAAGGCAATACGTGGCTGAGCCACCAGTTTGGCGCGTGCCTCTGCAAGGACAAAAAAAGTAACGGACTGCCAGTCCACCCTCACAATCCAAGGACCCAAGTACCGACCAGATGCGCAGACAAGGAGACGACCGACACGGCCATACCGCCAAGCGTCGACGGCTGACCGGCCAACCGCTCATTACCGCGTTCGCCCGTACGGCCGTCCCGTCCACCGTGCCCAGCGTCCGAGCACCGTTCACCCTGGCGACACTGGCCCGACGGTCAGCGGCACCGCCGTCCGACCAAGTCGAACTGGACGCGCTCGCGGACGAAATTCCCCTGGAGGACAGCGCGTTGTTCACCAGAGTGGCACTACCAGCGTCAATTACAATCGGCCAAGACCCTGGCAAGCGGGACCTGGGATTTCGACCTTTCGACGACGGGACAAGGCGTCACCTCGTGGCCTGCCCGGGGGAGAGTACGCTATCCGTACTGGACATGAACATTCTGAACGGACGCTGGAATTCTCCGGGCGAGGTCGCGGAACTCTTGCTTCTGCCACATGCCGCCCCGATTGCGCTGGCGCCTTACCTGGTCCCTGAGCTGGCTGGTACAGTCTGCTCTTACCTCGAACCCGCCGTTTGGTATGATCCTATGCCAGCTCACGCGTTGGCTAACAAGAGCTTCCGTCAACTCTCCTTCCTCGAGCGTATGCAGCCTGCACATTTTCCGTTACACGAGCACGGGTACTGGACGATAGTGCATTCAGACGAGGCACGGGCGCTGCACGGCGATCCTATCTTCAGAGAGGCAGTAGCGGCAGCCTGGTTATCCCAGTATAATCCCTGGTGCAAATTCAACGCACAGTTTATTGCTTTACACGGGCTCGTCAATGTACTTGGGTTCAACCCCAACATACCAGATCTCACCGATGCACAGACTAATCTCCTCGTCCGGTACATACGCATGTACTGGACCTTTACCAAACTCCGGCTGAACGCGGGGCTCAAGGCAGTGTTCGAACACGTGGCATACCGTCTGAACTCCTTCTCCTCGATTCCCCAAGGGCCGCCACCTTCTAACAAGTGGCCCTTTTTGGCTCACATGCAAACTTTTGCTAGGAGCTAAAATTGTACTAATGATTAAAACAAACTCTTTCACGTACACAGACTCAAAGTTTTCCCATTGGTTGTGGCCCGGTACATGGCAGCAACAACCCCGCCCCTGGACCAAAAGTCGCCAATGGGCGGCGCTCCCCACCCTCGCCTCCCTCCCAGGCACTCCACCACTTTCTGGGTCTTTTGATCAAAATCAGGGTCTCATACAGCCCAAATTTCATCAAAATGCCAGGAATCTTCCTGGGCTTTTTGATCAAAATCCGCCGGTCGCCATCAAAATGCCAGGAATTTTCCTGGGCCTTTTGATCAAAATCCGCCGGTTGTCATCAAAAGGCCCGGCCAGCCGCTAAACCTGGCAGATTTCCCGGGTCATGTGCCTTTTGATGGCGGCCCTCCCTCCTCCCTCTTTTTTCCCCCTTCTCCCCTGGAAATCTCACGGTCTGGGCCTTTTGATGGAATTCAGCCCTGTATAGGAGGGGAGATACTATCAAAAGGCCCAGACGCCCGCAAAATTCGAGGAAAGTTACATCTCCCCTCCTCCCGCCATTTTTTCCCTCCTTTTTTCCGGGAAATCTCACAGTCTGGGCCTTTTGATAGAATTCAGCCCTGTATAGGAGGGGAGATACTATCAAAAGGCCCAGACTCCCGCAAAATCCGCTGAAAATTACTCCCCTGGTAGAGGAGGTCAGTATAACAAAGCTCGAGGTTCAACTGCGGCGGCTGCTGCTGCGGCTGAGAGTCACCAGCCCCGCTGCTCGCGACCTCGGCTGCTACGGCGGCTGCTGCGGCCGGCTCGGGGCCCAGCTCATCCACAACCAGTCAGATATCGCAGGCGCGCCAGCCTCCGAGTCGCTCGATGCGACGACGGCTGCCGACGCTACAGGGGCTGGCTTTCTGCTGTTCAATACAGCAAGACCGCCCGCCACCTGCTGCTCTGCCTGACTGGTTGCTTCACCCCTCCCAGGCACCCCTCCCAGGCATCCTACCCACGGGCACACGGCCCCCCTCCCAGGCACACTACCCAGGCCCCCTACCCACGGGCGCACGGCCCCCCTCCCAGGCACCCCTCCCAGGCACCCTTCCCAGGCACCCTACCCACGGGCACACGGCCCCCCTCCCAGGCTCCCTACCCACGGGCGCACGGCCCCCCTCCCAGGCACCCTACCCAGGCCCCCTACCCACGGGCACACGGCCCCCCTCCCAGGCACCCTACCCACGGGGCACACGGGACACTCGCCCGCCGACCGACCGACCGACAGACCGACCGGCCGACCGGCCGACCGACCGACCGGCCGGCCGACCGACAGGGACTTACGTCGGACACGTCAGCCAAAATTATGTGAAAAAATTTCTATGGTTAAAAACACACAAAATTTCTATGGTCAGAAACCTAGCACTGGTCACGGTGGACGCGTGCCACCGCCCACCAGAAAAATGATTATTATATATTCTGATAGCGCGTGTCCTGAACGGTCGAATGTCACTTTCCCCGACCGAAACGGACCAGCCAATTTTGCAGGGGAAAGCAGCAAAGTTTGGCTTTTTAGCGAATTCCAGAATCCTGCCACCGGAAAAATCAGGTACTTCCTGCCACCTGACACCACCTGACGTGGTTCTTCACGTAGTCGCTACGTCTATCGGTGTAACCGCTAGTGTTAAAAGGTACGTAGCTGCTACGTCAGGATACGGACGTAACGGTCGCTGTTAACCGACACGTAGCAGGCCAAACTTGTGTTTGCCACATAGTTGTACTTGTGGATGGCAAATGCCATTTTGCCCTGCGCGGACCGGGACAAAAAGGCAATAGATTATCCACCCCGGGCAAATTGGCATCCTGTTCTTTCAGGCCTACCGACTAATATATTCGAATGTATTTACGTACATACATACATACATACATACACATACATACATACACATACATACATACATACACATACTTTGACATGTAATTTTTCCACAAGATTTTCTTGTAACATTCGGGTTTAGCCTTATTTGAAAGGGGTTGTGCAGTTTATTTGCATGTAGAGTGGGTGGTGTGTGTACTAAGAGAGAAACATAACATTCCATAACATAACATAACATAACATGACATGACAGACCATAACATAGCACAACATAACATAACATAACATAACATAACATAACAGACCATAACATAACATAACATAACATAACATAACATAACATAACATAACATAACATAACACAAACATAAACATAAACATAAACATAAACATAAACATAAACATAATAAACATAAACATAAACGTAAACATAATAAACATAACATAAAAGTCATAAACGTAAACATAAACATAAACATAAACATGAACATAAACATAAACATAAACATAAACATAAACATGAACATAAACATAAACATGAACATAAACATGAACATAAACATGAACATAAACATAAACATAAACATAAACATAAACATAAATATAAACATAAACATAAACATAAACATAAACATAAACATAAACATAAACATAACATAACATAACATAACATAACATAACATAACATAACATAGCTCATGAACCCGCGCTCAGAATTGCAAGCGTGTAAAAAATTCAAACTTCATCCTTTTGTAAAATTTGACCGTATTTTGCGGCGCATTGTACATTCATGAACTCCTAAGATGGACAAAGAATCTGGGACTCGCTTTTGCTTCTCAGGATGGTCTTGCACGTCCATTCTCGACTGATACCCTAGATTCACAACATGAAATTAGGGTATCAGTCGAGATATGTCACTCAAGAGGCAAGATTAACACAAAAGTGAGTCCCAGTTTTCTGTTTGTACGTTCACACACAAAGGGTTTGCAGGGGTTTTGCTGCAATATGTTACAATCAAATGCATTATCTTTTTTGTTCTGAGACGTTGGCAAACATTAGTTCGAATCAAGTTCTTTGATGATATCACACTGAATGAGCGGATTTTTAATACCTTTTACATGTAAGGTTGAGCATGATGCCAGCATACAGGCACAGAATCTGGGACTCACTTTCGTGTCAATAATTCTCTCCAAAGTGATAAAATTCGACTGATACCCTAATTTCATGTTATAATTCTCTCCAAAGTGATAAAGTTCGACTGATACCCTAATTTCATAACATGAAATTAGGGTATCAGTCGAATTTTATCACTTTGGAGAGAATTATTGACACGAAAGTGAGTCCCAGATTCTGTGCCCCAGGCCCAGCCACGTATATATATAATATAAGCTAGTATATATGATAATACATGTATGTATGTCCGTATGCATGTATGTATGTCCGTATGCATGTACGTATATGTATGTATGTATGTATGTATGTACATATGTATGTATGTATGTATGCATGTATGTATGTATGTATTTATGTATGTATGTATGTATGTATGTATGTATGTATGTATGTATGTACATATGTATGTATGTATGCATGTGTGTATGTATATGTATGTATGTATCTATCTATCTATCTATCTATCTATCTATCTATCTATCTATCTATCTATCTATCTATCTATCTATCTATCTATCTATCTATCTATCTATCTATCTATCTATCTATCTATCTATCTATCTATCTATCTATCTATCTAATACTTTACAGACTTCCTTGGTTGACGAAATCAGAAGCTCCTTTTTTCTGACATTAGTCGATATCTCATCAGTTGATCTCATCACTTACTCCACGAAGTGAACCAAGGCCACTTGAGGTGTCACTGACCCTCCCTTGGGCTTGATGTTTTGAAATGGGTGCCATCTGTCGACAGACAGAGAATTAGGGGATGGTGTGGGTGTGCTGGGCCCGTGGTGGGGTGCCTTATGTGTGCCTAGCCATACGCCTATGAGTCACATGCCGAAATAGCGACGGGAAGCACAATCCTGTTCCCTCAGGGTGCCCTTTCTCGCTTGTTGAGCCCGGAATAAAACCCACAGTGCTCTGTCGGTTTATACTAGACTGTCGAACAGTCTCGAAACTCCATCTGCTTACTGGGCCCTCTGTAATGGAGGTGGGAGCTCGTTCTGCAAGGGGCGCTTATGGAACGAGCCCTGGCCCCGCCTGGTATTAGGGAGCTTTGGTATTGCCTGTATCAGTCCCTTCCGTGCAAACATCACGGCTTAGCTGGGCATCGGGTCAATACTTTACAGACTTCCTTGGTTGACGAAATCAGAAGCTCCTTTTTTCTGACATTAGTCGATATTTCATCTATCTATCTATCTATCTATCTATCTATCTATCTATCTATCTATCTATCTATCTATCTATCTATCTATCTATCTATCTATCTATCTATCTATCTATCTATCTATCTATCTATCTATCTATCTATCTATCTATCTATCTATCTATGCTATCTATCTATCTATCTATCTATCTATCTATCTATCTATCTATCTATCTATCTATCTATCTATCTATCTATCTATCTATCTAAGCCCGGAATAAAACCCACAGTGCTCTGTCGGTTTATGCTAGACTGTCGATGTCACAGTCTCGAAACTCCATCTGCTTACTGGGCCCTCTGTAATGGAGGTGGGAGCTCGTTCTGCAAGGGGCGCTTATGGAACGAGCCCTGGCCCCGCCTGGTACTAGGGAGCTTTGGTATCGCCTGTATCAGTCCCTTCCGTGCAAACATCACGGCTTAGCTGGGCATCGTTAATACTTTACCCACAGACTTCCTTGGTTGACGAAATCAGAAGCTCCTTTTTTCTGACATTAGTCGATATTTCATCAGTTGATCTCATCACTTACTCCACGGAGTGAACCAAGGCCACTTGAGGTGTCACTGACCCTCCCTTGGGCTTGGTTTTTTGAAATGGGTGCCATCTGTCGACAGCCAGAGAATTAGGGGTTGGTGTGGGTGTGCTGGGCCCGTGGTGGGGTGCCCTATCTATCTATCTATCTATCTATCTATCTATCTATCTATCTATCTATCTATCTATCTATCTATCTTATTAGTCCCCGGGGGGATGCAGAGGGCCAGCTGCGCAGTGCTCCGGCCTAAAACCAAACCCCCTATAATGACGATTTTGTGTCCGCCTTTAATCGCGCGCAGCGCAAGGGCTAAACAGGCAACCAACTCCTGACTATGGCTGATGAAGTCGGGGCGTGATGCAAAGGGTTGATGAAGTCGGGGTTGTAGAAGGTAACTCACAACGAGCGTGAACTCCTGAAACCTCGGCTTGTTTGTGGCATCATCTCCTTAGGGCACACGCTCCTGGGGAGTGTTCTAGTGTTGTCCCGTATAGTTCAAAAGGGCTCGGCTACCTTTCGGCTTGAAGTGGGCACAGACACCAACCACAGCGAGACAGTGGTTGGTGTGCAGCTTGGCCGGTGCTGAAAGTTCTTGTCGGGGGTAGTTTAGGAGGCAATGGCTTTTCAAGCTAAGCCACGCCCATAGATTAAACACTAAACATATCTATCTTATTAGTCGATATCTCATCTAGCAATCTAGCAGTCTATCTATCCATCCATCCATCCATCCATCCATCTATCAATCCATCCATCCATCCATCCATCCATCCATCTATCTATCTATCTATCTATCTATCTATCTATCTATCTATCTATCTATCTATCTATCTATCTACCTATCTATCTATCTATCTATTTATCTGTCCATCTATCTATCTATATGTACATGTCTGTACGTAAGTATGTATGTATATATCTATCTATCTATCCATCTATCTATCTATCTATCTATCTATCTATCTATCTATCTATCTATCTATCTATCTATCTATCTATCTATCTATCTATATATATCTATTTATCTATTTATTTGTCTATCTATCTTTGTATATGTACATGTCTGTACGTAAGTATCTATCTATCTATCTATCTATCTATCTATCTATCTATCTATCTATCTATCTATTTATCTATCTATCTATTTATCTATTTATCTGTCCATCTATCTATCTATATGTATATGTCTGTACGTAAGTATGTATGTATGTATCTATCTATCTATCTATCTATCTATCTATCTATCTATCTATCTATCTATCTATCTATCTATCTATCTATCTATCTACCTATCTACCTATCTATCTATCTATCTATCTATCTATCTATCTATCTATCTATCTATCTATCTATCTATCTATCTATCTATCTATCTATCTATCTATCTATTTATCTATTTATCTATTTATTTGTCTATCTATCTATCTACATGTACATGTATCTATCTATCTATCTATCTATCTATCTATCTATCTATCTACCATGATATCTACTTCGCTATTTCTGATTTTAGAGCAGTTAGAGTGCGCATGAAGGGTCAGCATTTTTCCAGCTGGAGTGCTATAGGGAGCAGCATTCAAAAAAACGTAACGAACAGACGCTTTCTTCTAGTTTAAAGTTGTCTGATTTTTCTTCTTCTCCTCCTCCTCCTCCTTCTCCTTCTTCTCCTTCTCCTTCTTCTTCTTCTTCTTCTTCTTCTTCTTCTTCTTCTTCTTCTTCTTCTTCTTCTTCTTCTTCTTCTTCTTCTTCTTCTTCTTCTTCTTCTTCTTCTTCTTCTTCCTCCCCCTCCTCCTCCTCCTCCTCTTCGTCCGTCTCCTCTTCTTTTTCTCTTCTTCTGGATCTCTGAAACGCAAGCGTTCTCCACACAATGTGAGCTGCTGCAAGAGACAGAAAATTTCATCATCATCACCATCGTCTTCTTCTTCTTCTTCTTCTTCTTCTTCTTCTTCTTCTTCTTCTTCTTCTTCTTCTTCTTCTTCTTCTTCTTCTTCTTCTTCTTCTTCTTCTTCTTCTTCTTCTTCTTCTTCTTCTCCTCCTCCTCCTCCTTCTCCTTCTTCTTCTTCTTCTTCTTCTTCTTCTTCTTCTTCTTCTTCTTCTTCTTCTTCTTCTCCTCCTCCTCCTTCTTCTCCTGCTTCTTCTTCTCCTTGGACTACACTACTACTACTACTACTACTACTACTACTACTACTACTACTACTACTACTACTGCTGCTGCTGCTGCTGCTGCTTCTTCTTCTGCTATAGCTACTTCTCCTCTTGCGTCTGCTGCTGCCATTTCTGTAACTGCTGTTGGTATTGCAGCCTCTACTACTCCTGGCTTTAATAAATCTTTTGATGATTTTTTGTTCCTCTTTCTCAACGAGAGCGTAAACATCAAACGCTTATCGAACAGCTCCTTGCTCTTGTTTCCCCTGACGGAGGTAGAAGACCACTGGCAGCTCATGTTACCTGTCGGAGGTAGAAGACCAGCTTATTGTTACTCCTGGTTTAGATACGTTCATTGTGTTTGAGTGGGTAGATTACGACGGTGACAGAAAGAAGAGAGTGAGAAGTAAATAGAGGAATAGGAAAGTGAAAAAATTCCGCTTGGGGAAGGTACCTAAGGTGGACGTTGATGGCGATGATCCAAATGTTGACTCAGTAGTTCTTGTTAACGTTTGGGGCCATCCATCAGGTTCAAACCAGTATACGGGGAAGTATCTACCGGCTTGGTTGCATGGTCGAGAAGAAAAGCAATCCATAAACGATCCAAGCACAGAGAATGAAGAATTCAAAGCTTGGGAGAAAGACGTGTTAGCGTCGCACATCATCTCACTCGATATCTGCATGCAACCGTCAGGTGAAAGTGAGGTGTCATCCTTACAAATCGTATCTACCGATCAAGAACACATCAAAAAAGATTTAAGACGATATAATTTTATTTGAAATGTAATTACCTTTAATAGTAACTGTGTTTTCAAAGCCCTGACATAAATAAATTTTAATTTATCATGTTAAACTCAAAATTTTATTTGCTGAAATATTAATATTAATATGATCAACTTACGCTTAAAATCAAAAATTTTGTTTTAGAATAGTTCGAGCCATGAGTTTGGCAGTTTGGCCACCAAATGACACAGATTTTAATCAGGCATCGCCTCTTGAATTGAGAGCGGGCGGCCAGTCACCCGGCGTATAATTCTTACCGGGCCGAGCCTACTGGGCCCGCCGGTACTGAGCCGGCGGCAACACAATGCCACCGTGACCGACTGAAGCAGTGATATCATGATCGAAAAACTGCTGATGATGTACGTGTAATCATCACCGCCACTATTGCTGTTGACACTGCCAGTTCAAGACAACAACAAAAATTAGTTTTTCCGATGATTTTTGTGTCAGATTTTCATTTTTGTGACAGTTTTTCATTTTTGTGACAAAAATTCACATTTTCAAATTTAACGGTAACATTTCGCGAAATTTACGATATTTTGCGGACGAATATAGCAGTTAATTTGAAAAATTCAAATTTTCACCCAAAATCAAAATTCCAACCAAAACTGAAATTCCAACCAAAACAGAAAAATCAATTTTTTTTGTTGTCTTGAATGTCAACCAATATTAAAGTCACCCGTCGGGGGCCGGCGGAGGCCGCGCCTGTGAAGTTCCCCTGCTCGGACGATAGCTGGTCACATGGTCTGTCGGGAGTCAGTCAGCCTGTGCCCGGGCCGCCACGGTAGGCGCAGATCATCTAGGTCACGTATTAATATTAATCATGCCGATAAATCTGAGTCAGTATGCCACCCGGCGTGCTACTCAGTATCACTGACTTCAAGTTATGACTCATACCCCAGTGTGTCCGCCCGGGCCAGTGGCAACCCAGACACTGTCAGTGACACTCAATATTAAGACTCGGAGGTTGTCACCTTTATCATAGTATCATGACTCGGTCGAGTTAATATTAATACGTGACGGGTGACTGAATAATAATATTAATACAACTTGATAGCCCTCTGGACGGAAAGTCAAGTTGCCAAGTTGAAGTTGACTCAGAGTCCGGTTGAACCGGGTAACGATAATAATATTCCTAGTAACCCGGGCCGGTATACAATGAAGTTTTTATTGCTGTTGACATTCAAGACAACAAAAAAAATTGATTTTTCTGTTTTGGTTGGAATTTCAGTTTTGGTTGGAATTTTGATTTTGGGTGAAAATTTGAATTTTTCAAATTAACGGCTATATTCGTCCGCAAAATATCGTAAATTTTCGCGAAATGTTACCGTTAAATTTGAAAATTTGAATTTTTGTCACAAAAATGAAAAACTGTCACAAAAAATTATGAAAATCTGACACAAAAATGAAAAACTAATTTTTGTTGTTGTCTTGAATGTCAACAGCAATACGTGACCGGAATATATTATTATATGAACTGAGGCTTATGATGATCGTTAGGCCGCCGGGACCACTGGCACTGATAGGCTGGAGTTTGGCCCGCCTTGGTTGTTCAAGTTTTGGCCGCCCTTCGCTAGTCTCCCACCGTAGGCTACCAGTCACATGTTCCCACCACTGATGATCCAGGCTTATATATAATACATATATATATATATATTATATATATAAGACTCCAGCAGAGGATTGGGTTACTAGCGGTTCAAGTTTGCCGGTCGGTGGCACAAGCCTGACGGTTCTGGTTCAAAAGAATATATTTAAATTGATGCCTCTTCGTTATTACAACCAATTCAATCCACTCCACTAGTAACCCAACTTGATTCTCTGTTCTTATATAAATAAGGGTCGGGTCAAAGATGGTGGAAAATGTGGAAGACTAGCGGAGCAATTTCTTATATAAATAAGACGCCAATTCAATAAATATCCTCATCACCCTCCTCGTACTCCATTATATAGACCTATGCACACATTCACGCATAAAGTAATACAATACAATACATTACAATACAATACAATGATCATACAATACAATACAAATACCATGCAATACAATACAATACAATACAATACAATACAAAACAATACAATACAAGACAATACAATACAATACAATGCAATACAATACAATACAATACAATACAATATGTATGCATGTTTACGTACACAGACACACTTCTATCTCTACCTACATTCGAAGATGAATACATCGATACATGCATTCATTCATTCATGCATTAAATGCATTCATGCAGTCATACATGCAGTCATACATGCATACATACATACATACACACATTGGTGAAATAGACCTCACACGGGTTATTTGTCTTTATCGCTCTGTCATACCTCCTGAGTAAACACATGAGTGAGTAAGGAAGTAAGTAAGTAAGTAAGTAAGTAAGTGAGTAAGTGAGTAAGTAAGTAAGTAAGCAAGCAAGTAAGTAAGTAAGTAAGCAAGTAAGTAAGTAAGTAAGTAAGTAAGTAAGTAAGTACGTAAGTAAATAAGTAAGTAAGTAACTAAGTAAGCAAGTAAATAAATAAATAAGTAAGCAAGCAAGTTAGTAAGTAAGTAAGTAAGTAAGTAAGTAAGTAAGTAAGTTAGTACGTAAGTCAGCAAGTAAATAAATAAATAAGAAGCAAGCAAGTTAGTAAGTAAGTAAGTACGTAAGTAAGCAAGTAAGTAAGTAAGTAAGTAAGTAAGTAACTCTCTCTCTCTCTCTCTCTCTCTCTCTCTCTCTCTCTCTCTCTCTCTTACGCGCGAGCGTCATTCAGCGTGAGGTCTTTCACAATCTGTCCGTCCTATATACATACATACATACAAACATACATACATACATACATACATACATACATGCATGCATGCATGCATGCATGCATGAATTCATGCATGCAATGCATGTATGCATACATGCATGCATGCATGCATGCATGCATACATACATACATACATACATACGTACATGCATACATACATACAAGCATGCATGCCATGCGTACATAACATGCATGCATACATACATGCATACATACATACATGCATACATACATACATGCATACATACATACATACATACATCGAGAAGGAAGCATACATTCAAATTCAGATATTATACTACATTCTAGTATGCTTTATAAATACTATGAAATTATTTTCAGACATTAGAGTATCATATATCTAAATTTGAATGTATGCACTTCACTATGTATGTATGTATGTATGTATGTATGTATGTATCGGAAGTCTTTGCACACGTCTATACACCTTAATATACAGATGTATACAACGATGTCATATTATACGCATACTTCTTTGTGCATGATCTATCTATCTATCTATCTATCTATCTATCTATCTATCTATCTATCTATCTATCTATCTATCTATCTTACTTTGTAAATGCAGCGAAAGTCCTGGTACACGTCTGCTAGCCTGAGAGGTCTGTCTTCTTTGACCATGTACACTGCTGGCCGCAGACTGCAGAGAAGGAAGGAGGGAGGGAAGGAAGGAAGGAAGGAAGGAAGGAAGAAGGAAGGAAGGAAGGAAGGAAGGAAGGAAGGAGGGAGGGAAGGAAGAGAGAAAGAAATGAAGAAAAAGAAAAAAAAAGAAAAAGAAGAAAAAGAAGAAAAGAAGAAAAAGAAGAAAAGAAGAAAAGAAGAAAAGGAAAAGAAAAGAAGAAAAGAAGAAAAGAAGGAAAAGAAGGAAAAGAAGGAAAAGAAAAGAAGAAAAGAAGAAAAGAAGAAAAGGAAAAGAAGGAAAAGAAGAGAAAAGAAGAAAATAAGAGAAAAGAAGAAAGAAGAAAGAAGAAAGAAGAAAAAGAAGAAGAAGAAGAAGAAGAAGAAGAAGAAGAAGAAAGATAAAAAGACAAGAAGAAAAAGAAAAAGAAGAAAAAGAAGAGAAAGAAGAAAAAGAAGAAAATTAAGAAGAAAGGAGAAAAGAAGAAAGAAGAAGAAGAAGAAGAAGAAGAAGAAGAAGAAGAAAAAGAAAAAGAAGAAAAGAAGAAAAGAAGAGAAAGAAGAAGAAAAAGAAGAAAAAGAAGAAAATAAGAAAAAGAAGAAAAAGAAGAAAAAGAAAAAGAAGAAGAAAAAGAAGAAAAAGAGAAAGAGAAACACAGAAAAGAAAAAGACGGACAGTTCTTGTCATCTCAATCGCTTTTTAACGCTTCGGGTGCCTTTCGATCGGTTCAGTTGCAGACAGTTCCCAATTTGATTTTATTTTCCCTTACGAGCCGTCTCTGGTTGTGGGAATCGTTTTTGATCCTTCTATCAGCCTCCCTCTCCCTCTCTCTCTCCCTCTCCCTCTCCTTCTCTCTCCCTCTCCCTCTCCTATCCCTCGCCCTCTCCCTCGCCCTCGCCCTCTCCCTCGCCCTCGCCCTCGCCCTCGCCCTCTCCCTCTCCCTCGCCCTCGCCCTCTCCCTCCCTCGCCCTCTCCCTCTTCCCTCTCTCCCCTCTCCCTCTCCCCTCTCCCTCTCTCTCCCTCTCCACTCTCCCCTCTCCCTCTCCCCTTTCCCTCTCCCCTCTCCCTCTCCCTCTCCCCCTCTCCCCTCTCCCTCTCCCTCTCCCCTACCCCCCCCCCCCCCCCCCCCCCCCCCCCCCCCCCCCCCCCCCCCCCCCTTTTACGAATGTCTGTTGCCTTTGTTCTTTGCGTGAAACCATTCACTAAATGTGGCTTGAGGGGCCGGCCGAAATTTCTCAAATCCGTTGCAATATCGTTGGAAAACAAGTAGAAAAGGACCGTTGGGAACAATAGAGGATGACAACTTCTTCCCTCTGACGTCTCTGAAACGATGGAAAAGAAAACAATTTTGTTCTAAAAACAAAACACATCAACACTAACACAAACAACAGAAAGATTCTACATATATACATGCATCCATACATACATCGTCAAAAATACATACATTACATACATACATACATACAATGTACATACATACATACATACATACATGCATACATACATTACATACATACACACATACATACACACATACATACATACATACATACATACATACATACCATACATACATACATACATACATACATACATACACACACATACACACATACACACACATACATACATATGTACATACATACATACATACAGACATACACACATACACACATACACACATACATACATACATACATACATACATACATACACACACACATAAATACATACATACATACATACATACATACATGCAACATACATACATACATACATACATACATACTTACTTACTTACTTACTTACTTGCATACATACATACATACATACATACATACATACATACATACATACATACATACATACATAGACAAGATGAGTGAAGATACAAGCGGGAACAGGGTCCGTAGCACATACTCTGCGAGAAAAGAAAGCATCAACATACATACATACATACATTACATAGCACACATACATACATGCAGACATACAGACATACATGCATACAGACATACATACATACATACATACATACATACATACATATAGACATCACATACATCGAACATGGTCCGCAGCACAATCTCTGCGAGAAAAGACATGAACATACATACATACATAACGTACATAACACATACATACATACAGACATACATACATACATACATACATATAGACATCACATACATCGAACAGGGTCCGCAGCACATACTCTGCGAGAAAAGACGTGAACATACATACATACATAACATACATAGCACACATACATACATACAGACATACATACATACATACATACATACATACATACATATAGATATCACATACATCGAACAGGGTCCGCAGCACATACGCTGCGAGAAAAAACATGAACATACATACATACATAACATACATACATAACATACGTAACATAGATAACATATATACATAAAATACATCAGTCCGCATCACATACTCTGTGAAAAAGACATGAACATACATAACGTACATAACGTACATAACATACATAACATACATACATAAAATACACACATACACACATACATACATACACGCATACATACATGCATACATACATGCATGCATACATGCATACATACATGCGTGCATACATAACGTACATAACGTACATAACATACATAACATACATAACATAAAAATACATCAAGCAGGATATTCTTCTCCATACAGTGATTCGTGTTCTAGATGGATAGAGAGATAGATAGGTAGGTAGTGCGAAAAAGACATGAACATACATAACGTACATAACGTACATAACATACATAACATACATAACATAAAAATACATCAAGCAGGATATTCTTTTCCATACAGTGATTCGTGTTCTAAATGGATAGATAGATAGATAGGTAGGTAGATAGGTAGAGAGGTAGGTAGGTAGATAGATATATAGGTATGTAGGTAGATAGGTAGATAGGTAGATAGGTAGATAGGTAGATAGGTAGGTAGATAGGTAGATAGATGGATAGATAGA
Organism: Paulinella micropora; assembly: GCA_019918135.1. Classification (NCBI taxonomy): domain Eukaryota; phylum Cercozoa; class Imbricatea; order Euglyphida; family Paulinellidae; genus Paulinella; species Paulinella micropora. Next base: position 52,171 of record WBZZ01000380.1, read on the forward strand.
TAGATAGATAGATAGATAGATAGATAGACAGATAGATAGATAGACAGACAAACCTGACTTGCACAACCTGTCCGCGTTGTGGGTAGGTAGGTAGGAAGTGTAGATAGATAGATAGATAGATAGATAGATAGATAGATAGATAGACAGATAGATAGATAGATAGATAGATAGATAGATAGATAGATAGATAGATAGACAGATAGATAGACAGACAGACAGATAGACAACCTGAACTGTGCAACCTGTCCGCGTTGTGGGTAGGTAGGTAGGAAGTGTATGTGATGTATGTGATGTATGTGATGTATGTATGTATGTATGTATGTATGAATG
>WBZZ01000380.1:125000-127500 GCA_019918135.1 Paulinella micropora
CCCTACCCACCTACCTACCTACCCTACCTACCTATCCATCTACCCGCCTACCCTACCTACCCTACCTACCTACCCTATCTACCTACCTACCTACCTACCTACCCTACCTACCCTACCTTCCTACCTACCCTACCCACCTACCTACCTACCCTACCTTCCCTACCCACCTACCTACCTACCTACCTACCCTACTCACCTACCTTCCTACCCTACCTACCCTACCTACCTATCCACCTACCCTACCTACCCTACCTACCCTACGTACCTACCTACCCTACCTACCTACCTACCCTACCTACCCTACCTACCCTACCTACCTACCCTACCAACCAGGTTGAGGTCAGGCTGTCCGAGGCCACCGCATGGACTCCCGTCGACCTACCCTACCTACCCTACCTACCCTACCTACCCTACCTACCCTACCTACCTACCCTACCTACCCTACCTACCCTACCTACCTACCCTACCTACCCTACCTACCCTACCTAACTTACCTACCCTACCTACCCTACCTTCCCTACCTACCCTACCTACCTACCAACCAGGTTGAGGTCAGGCTCTCCGAGACCACCGCATGGACTCCAGCCGACCTACCCTACCTACCCTACCTACCCTACCTACCCTACCTATCCTACCCTACCTACCCTACCTACCCTACCTACCTGCCCTACCTACCCTACCTACCTACTCTACCAACCAGGTTGAGGTCAGGCTCTCCGAGGCCACCGCATGGACTCCAGTCGACCAGGGAACCATATTCAAACGCGGAGGCGGAGATTCCGTTGCAGGTAGGTGGGTAGATAGATAGATAGATAGATAGATAGATAGATAGATAGATAGATAGATAGATAGATAGATAGTAGGTAGATAGATTAGATTAGATAGATAGATAGATAGATAGATAGATAGATAGATAGATAGATAGATAGATAGATAGATAGATAGATAGATAGATAGATAGATAGATAGATAGATAGATAGATAGATAGATAGATAGATAGATTAGATAGATTAGATAGTTAGTATAGTTAGTATAGATAGATAGATAGATAGATAGATAGATAGATAGATAGATAGATAGATAGATAGATAGATAGATAGATAGATAGATAGATAGATAGATAGATAGATAGATAGATAGATAGATAGATAGATAGATAGATAGATAGTAGGTAGATAGATTAGATTAGATAGATAGATAGATAGATAGATAGATAGATAGATAGATAGATAGATAGATAGATAGATAGATAGATAGATAGATAGATAGATAGATAGATAGATAGATAGATAGATTAGATAGATTAGATAGTTAGTATAGTTAGTATAGATAGATAGATAGATAGATAGATAGATAGATAGATAGATAGATAGATAGATAGATAGATAGATAGATAGATAGATAGATAGATAGATAGATAGATAGATAGATAGATAGATAGATAGATAAATAGATAGATAGATAGATGATAGATAGATTAGATAGATAGATAGATAGATTAGATAGTTAGTATAGATAGATAGATAGATAGATAGATAGATAGATAGATAGATAGATAGATAGATAGATAGATAGATAGATAGATAGATAGATAGATAGATAGATAGATAGATAGATAGATGGATAGATAGATAGATAGATAGATAGATAGATAGATAGATAGATAGATAGATAGATAGATAGATACATATATAGGTAGGTAGGTACATGCATAAATACATACATATGTAGGCATGATATGTATGATATGTAAGTTCTGTATGTTCTGTATGTGTCCACCTGTCTCAACAGCGCCTACCCAAGCGGGGAAGTGTTTTCTGCATGTTATGTATGTTATGTATGTGTGTATTTGTATTTGTGTGTGTTATGTATGTGATGTATTTACTTGTCCCAACAAGGCCTTCCCAACGGAACACGCGAGGAGACTGTCGTTTCCTTGTTCGCCACGACCCCTACTGCGCGGTTCCTACGCCTTCGACCAGTGGAATGGCTGGGCAGGCCAGTCCTGCGCCTTTCCGTCCTAACCGACGAACAAGGTCATCTAAGGCATAGTGAAATTTTTTTCGGCCAGAACAAATTATCCCGTAATAACGGTACATTTGCCTATTCAAAATTGTGAAGAATTTCGGCCAGCCGGTAATTACGGTACATTTGTTGTCCACAAATGAAAGTTTAGCCCGAAATTCCCAGTATTTACGGTTGGCCGAAAGGTGAGGTGGCCGAAATTTTTCACCCGATTTTCCTCGTATATACTAGGGCGTCGTTCTCGTCCCATTGTTTGTGCAGTGGTTTGTTTGAAAGCTCACATCAAGAGCTTTCTAATGAGCCATAACACAGGTATAGAACGCATGCGTTATGCATGTATGAGCTGAGAACGAAGCGCTTGCTTGCGCAGTGGTCTGTTAGCAAGCTCGCACCAAGAGCTTTATAATCAGCCATAACACAGGGCTAGAACGCATGTATGAGCTGAGAACGAAGCGCTTGCTACTGCGGTGGTCT
>WBZZ01000380.1:150000-152500 GCA_019918135.1 Paulinella micropora
TCTCTCTCTTTACAGACCTGTTAGCACGTTATGTGCGTGTCATCCCCCCCCCCCCCCCTTCTCTCTCCTCTCTCTCTCTCTCTCTCTCTCTCTCTCTCTCTTCTAACAGGCCTATTGGCACGTTATGTGCGTGTCATCCCCAAAACATGGAAAGGTATCTATGTATGTATGTATGTATGTATGTATGTATGTATGTATGTATTTGTGTGTGTGTGTATGTATGTATGTATGTATGTATGTATGTAAGCTTGTAAGCTTATGTAAGCTTATGTATGTATGCATGTATGTATGTATGTATGTATGTATGTATGTATGCATGTGTGTGTGTGTGTATGTATGTGTATGTATGTATGTATGTATGTATGTGTGTGTGTATGTATGTATGTGTATGTGTGCGTGTGTATGTATGTATGTATGTATGTATGTGTGTGTGTGTATGTATGTATGTATGTATGTATGTATGTACGTATGTATGTGTGTATGTATTTATGTATTTATGTATGTATGTAAGCTTGTAAGCTTATGTAAGCTTATTTATGTATGCATGTATGTATGTATGTATGTATGTGTATGTATGTATGTATGTGTATGTGTATGTGTGTATGTATGTATGTGTATGTACGTATGTACGTATGTATGTATGTATGTATGTATGTATGTATGTATGTATGTATGTATGTATGTTTTGCAAGGTGGCCCATCGCTTCGTCTCTCAGTTTTTGCCACAACAACAACAGTACCATCATCATCACCATCATCATCATCATCAACATCAACAACAAAAAAAACAACAACAGTAGCAGCTGCAGAACCACGAGGATCGGCAGCCACAGCAACAACAGCAACAACAACAACAACATCAACAAAAACAACAATGGCAGCCTCAGCAACCACCTCCGCGACAACTACAACAACTACAGCAGCAGCAGCAGCAGAGGCAACAACAATAAGATCATCAACAACAACAATAAGATCATCAACAACAACAGTGTCTGAAGCTAAGCGCAGCTGGTCAAGTGTCTGGAACGCCGATGTTTGTCGACGTAGGTCTGTTTCTATCTATTATATCTATATCTATATCTCTGTCTATATCTATATCTATCTCTACATCTATCTAAGTGTCTGGAACGCCGACGTGTGTCAACATAGGTCTGTTTCTATCTATTATATCGATATCTGTCTCTATCTGTATGTCTATGTCTATCTCTATCTGTATATCTACATCTATATCTATCTCTGTATCTATCTAAGTGTCTGGAACGCCGACGTGTGTCAACATAGGTCTGTTTCTATCTATTATATCTATATCTATATCTATGTCTATGTCTATATCTATCTCTACATCTATCTAAGTGTCTGGAACGCCGACGTGTGTCAACATAGGTATATTTTTATCTATATCTATACCTATATCTACAGCTATCTCTATCTATATGTCTTTATCTATATCTATCTCTAAATCTATCTAAGTGTCTGGAACGCCGACGTGTGTCAACATAGGTCTGTTTCTATGTTATATCTATACCTATATCTATGTCTAAATCTATATCTATCTCTACATCTATCTAAGTGTCTGGAACGCCGACGTGTGTCAACTTAGGTATATTTCTATCTATACCTATACCTATATCTACAGCTATCTCTATCTATATGTCTTTATCTATATCTATCTCTACATCTATCTAAGTGTCTGGAACGCCGACGTGTGTCACAATAGGTATGTTTCTATCTATTATATCTATATATCTATCTGTATGTCTATAGCTATATCTATCTCTATATCTATCTAAGTGTCTGGAACGCCGACATGTGTCAACATAGGTCTGTTTCTATCTATTATATCTATATCTATATCCATGTCTATCTATATCTATCTCTACATCTATCTAAGTGTCTGGAACGCCGACGTGTGTCAACATAGGTCTGTTTCTATACTATTATATCGATATCTATCTCTATCTGTATGTCTATGTCTATCTCTATCTGCATGTCTATATCTATATCTATCTCTATGTCTATCTAAGTGTCTGGAACGCCGATGTTTGTCAACATAGGTCTGTTTCTATCCATTATATCCATATCTATCTCTATCTGTATGTCTGTATCTATATCTATCTCTGCATCTATCTAAGTGTCTGGAACGCCGACGTTTGTCAACATGGGTATGTTTTTATCTATACCTATGCCTATATCTATATCTATATTTCTATCCCTATCGGTATGTGCCTATATCTATATCTATCTCTATCTTATCTATCTCTATCTCTATATCCATATCTATATCTGTATCGATATCTATATCTATATCTATCTCTGCCGTCGACTACATGTTGAGAAGGCTCTATATCTATACCTATATCTATATCTATATCTATATCTGTATCAATATCAATATCAACATCTATATATATATATATCTGCAGTCGACTGCATGCTGAGAAGGCTCTATATCTATACCTATATCTAAATCTATCTCTATATCTATATCTGTATCAATATA
>WBZZ01000380.1:170000-172500 GCA_019918135.1 Paulinella micropora
TTGTGCTTCCCGTCGCTATTTCGGCCTGTGACTTATAGGCGTATGGCTAGGCACACATAAGGCACCCCACCACGGGCCCAGCACACCCACACCATCCCCTAATTCTCTGTCTGTCGACAGATGGCACCCATTTCAAAAAACCAAGCCCAAGGGAGGGTCAGTGACACCTCAAGTGGCCTTGGTTCACTCCGTGGAGTAAGTGATGAGATCAACTGATGAGATATCGGCTAATGTCAGAAAAAAGGAGCTTCTGATTTCGTCAACCAAGGAAGTCTGCGGGAAAAGTATTAACCCGATGCCCAGCTAAGCCGTGATGTTTGCACGGAAGGGACTGATACAGGCGATACCAAAGCTCCCTAGTACCAGGCGAAAGCTCCCTAGTACCAGGCGGGGCCAGGGCTCGTTCCATAAGCGCCCCTTGCAGAACGAGCTCCCACCTCCATTACAGAGGACCCAGTAAGCAGATGGAAGATAGATAGATAGATAGATAGATAGATATATAGATAGATAGATAGATAGATAGATAAATAGTAAGGAAGGCAGATGTATCTATCTATCTATCTATCTCCATCTATCCATCTATCCATCCATCTATCCATCTATTTACCTACCTATCTATCTATCTATAACATGCAATAGGGGCCGTGTGAAGATGACGACGACTGTGTTTGGGGGTTAGTATGTCATGGCAAAGGAAACAGCGGTAAGATAGGCGTGCATATGAATATGTCTATCACATATTATGTATACATACCCATATACAAATACATATATATTGTTTGGGGGTTAGTATGTCATGGCAAAGGAAACAGAGGTGAGATATTCATGGAGATGAATAATATACGTCTATCACAATATGTATACATGCCCATAACAAATACATATATATTGTTTGGGGGTTAGTATGTCATGGCAAAGGAAACAGCGGTGAGATAGGCGTGCATATGAATAATATATGTCTATCACAATATGCATACATACCCATATACAAATACATATATACTGTTTGGGGGTTAGTATGTCATGGCAAAGGAAACAGCGGTGAGAAGGCGTGCATGCGTGCATATGAATAATATATGTCTATCACAATATGTAAACATACCCATATACAAATACATATATATTGTTTGGGGGTTAGTATGTCATGGCAACGGAAACAGCGGTGAGATAGGCGTGCATATGAATAATATATGTCTATCACAATATGTATACATACCCATATACAAATACATATATATTGTTTGGGGGTTAGTACGTCATGGCAAAGGAAACAGAGGTGAGATAGTCGTGTATATGAATAATATATGTCTATCACAATATGTATACATACCCATATACAAATACATATATATTGTTGGGGGTTAGTATGTCATGGCCAAGAAAACAGAGGTGAGATAGTCGTGCAGATGAATAATATATGTCTATCACAATATGTATACATACCCATATACAAATACACATATATGAATATTCATATACATATACATGTATACAACTGTGTTTGGGGACTAGTATATCACTTCACAGAAAGCAACACATAATACATACATATATACATACATACATACATAAAAAACAGAGGTAAGATCATCACAACATGTACAAATAAACATATAAATGTACATATACATATACATATGTATACACATAATGATATACGTATATATGACTCCATTTGGGGATTAGTATGTTACTCTACAGACAGCAGAGGTAGGTTTGATATATACCTATAAATATACATATATAAATGTATATATTTTGTTTGTGTGTGTGTGTGTATTTAGTTTCCGGGTGTGAGGGTGAGGCAAGCATGGGCCAAAGCTTTTGCTCCTGGCCTGTATAGAAGAAAGAAAGTTGAAAAGAAAGAAAGAAAGAAAGAAAGAAAGATTGATGTTCATGACAATAATAATAATAATAATAGTGCTTCTCTGTCAATGGCTGATGCAAATCTGCACATGCGCCTCCATCGTCTCACCCGTGAGGGGAGTACGAAGAATTGACGATAGGCTCTAATGACACCCCCGCAAGGGCAGTTCCAACACTTCCAGACGGGCCGGTATGTTCAATGAAAATACTGGTGGCACCGACGGGAATCGAATTGGCGACAGGGCCCAGATGGTAGGACTTGACCACTGGGCTATCACGGTGTCCAATCATAGTAATAATAATAATAATAATAATAATAATAATAATATGACAATGATAGATTACTTGCGATATTCATAACTTGAACAAAGTCTTCGACTTTGATCATCGGTTTTATTATTATTATTATTATTATTACTGTTATTATTATTATTATTATTACTGACGACATTCAAGAGGAAAAAAAAATTAGTTTTTCGATTTTGGTTGGAATTTTAATTTTGTGTCAGTTTTTCGTTTTTGTGGCAAAATTCAAATTTTCCAATTTAACGGTAACATTTCGCCAAAATTTACGATATTTTGCGACCAATATAGCCGTCAATTTGAAAATTTCAAATTTCCAACCAAAATCGAA
>WBZZ01000380.1:177500-190000 GCA_019918135.1 Paulinella micropora
CCCCATCACACTGTAAAGTCACATGATATTATGTATGCCTATACCCGTGAGCCTGAATGATATAATATTTTTCCCGTATTTGTCTTTATATATAACCCGCATCGTCACAATGTTTACCTTGTTGGTATGAAATGCATGTAGCACGCCCGTCACGGTACCTGTGAATGTAAAAGTATACCGCTCCCCCTCTCTCATCTTCATTCATCTTCGAATTCGTATGTCAGTCAAATTCTCATCACCCCCTTATAAAGCCCCGCAATTCATTTATACCGTTATCATCCTCTCATATACCCGCAATTCACATAAACCACTATCACCCAGTATATACCCGCAAGTCACATAAGCCGCTATCACCCCGTCATGTGCCCGCAGGTCGTATTCTTCTCATCTCATCTCTCATCTTCTTTCTTATTCTTCATCTTTCTCTATTCCTATACTATCCTCTCACTCGTCACCCATTCATATCTCATTGTGCCCGTCCTCTGGCCCGAGTCATCCGACCAGCCGTCGTAGGCCGCTTCTTGCCTCTTGATCCAACCGCCGCCGGTGGAGCGCCGATAATATCGAAAGGCAATCCCTCCGCATCTATATTGTCCCAAATCTGTGCCGGTATCCGCCTCTCTTCCGTGAGGACGAACGGTACATTCAGCACCAACCGCGGTCTCGTCTGAATGGTGTATGGGATATGATCCTCGTCGTCCAACTTGATGGTGGCATCCCACGTTTCCCGCTTCTTCCCCGCCTTTTCCAGAAAAACCGGATCGAACCGCCGCATCTTTTCCTCCGCTACCTCGTCACTACTCCTCCAAAACTGCATCACCGGCGTTATGCCCTTCCCCGCCTTATGCCGTGACGTCCCCCCCTGACTTAGAACTCTCATAACGTAAAAGTCGCCCAGTGTGTCATCGCTCACCTCTTTCGCCGCCGGCATCATCAAGTAGAACTTGCCCGTTCTCCATTTTATCCCATCGATCTCCGCCGCTTTTCCCACCGACAGGCCTCGCTTGTTTTTGATCCCCAAATGTCCCTCCGGTGCCTCTGGCTTCGATGGCCCCCCTGTACCTTGCTTGTCTTGACCCCCTTGTGCTTCCACGCCTTTCCCCTCTGCTTCCCACTCCCTGCCTTGTATTCCTCCCTCTTCCCGTTTCTTGTCCTCCTCTCTCCGCTTTTCCTCATCCCGCTTTTGTTTCTGTGAAACTCTCTCATGTGAGCCCGTCTGCAATTCCTCTATTGCGTCTTGCAATCTTTTCTTCTCCTCCGCATCCTGTTCGAACGTCACCTCCTCCCTCAGCCTCGCAATCTCCTCCGCCCTCTGCGCCCGTGTCAACAACGGCCGCGGGTTTCCAAATTGATCCGCCGTCCGCTCCAAGGCATTCTGCTCCGTTTCGTAATCCAACAAGTAAGGCGAGAACTTGACCAATCGCCGTCCGCTGGTGTCTGATCTTATAATTGTAGGCCGCGGTGTGTTTCATAATCTGATATGGACCCTGCCATTTTCTCATAGAGCTTTGTTGAGACCCCCACTGGAACGTTTGGGCAGTATAGCAGCACTGTATCCCCCTCCCGGAATTCCACGTGTTTATATTTCTGTTGGCCCTTCTCGTCCTCCGTCCGCATTGCCGCCTCCCGATGCTTAGTCACAATTTGTTCCGCTTCCGCTAGGGCTCGTCACCTCACTGCCATCAGCTCCAACGGCTGATACACTGCCTTGTGTTGCATCACGTCCTGTGGAGTGGTTAAGATCTTGCCAAACACCATCTGATGTGGGCACAGTCTAGCCCTACCCCCCAAAGACGAAGAACCCAGATTGTTCACCGCAAAGGTAAACGCTTGCAATGCCTCTGGCCATTTGGTTTGCCCGTTCTGACAATAGATCTTCAAGGACGCCTTCAGCGTACGATGCATCCTCTCTATCTTCCCGTTAGCCATAGGGTTGTATGCCGTGACATAATCCCACCGAAACCCGTAGTATGCACTGAGCTCGTTGGACACCCAATTGATAAAGGAGCTTCCTCTGTCCGATATGATCTTCCTGGGCACCCCGATCCGGCTGAATACGTTATCAATCAGTGTCTTGGCCGTCGTCTCCTTGGTGTCGTCAGCCGTGGGAACCGCAATCACGTAGTTAGAGGCCCGATCGATAATCGTGAGGATATACTTGTATCGACCCTCCCCCGCTTCCAGTAAAGGCCCGACGTAATCGATGTGAATCGTGTCAAATATATCCCGTGTTATGTCATACTGCCCCAGTAGCCCCTTGTTCGCATCGTATCCCGAAATGAAACTATTGATGTCCTTATCCATCGTGTCCCAATAAAACCGCCAAGTCATAGACCACCTCATCCTATCCAGCCCCGGGTGACTCTGTAAAGGGCAGTTGTGTGCCCCTATCAGAATCGCGTACCGTAACGCTGCCGGCACCCATACTACCCACCGTTCCGGATCGTCCTTGTTCTTGGCCCCGCTCCCGAAATACCAGATTAGCCCGTCCGAGTAAGTGTACTTCTCCTTCCGCCACTTTATGTCCCCGTCCGCCGAAATCCCCGTCGGGTTCTCCTGGTGCGCAATAAACCTCTTCCACTCCTCACTGTCTCGCGTGAGCTTGCAGAACATGCCCACCGACGCAAACTTGATATCCGTCTTGTTTTCCAACTCCAAGGATACCCGGCTTGGGTGTGTGTCCCTCAACATGAGTTCCGGCTTCGCCTCCGTCTGACCCGCCGCCGCTTCCGCCTTCGTCGGAATCACGATGTTACCCACCATGGGCATGGTTCGCCACGGAAAAGGTTTCAAATCCCCCACCTCATCCTCCGTCAGCTCCCCCTGTACCGCCTCCTTCCACATCTCTTCCTCATATCCCTTTCGCGCATCCTCCAACCCGTGTTCTTCACAACAAGCCACCGAGTGTTCGTGAGCCGCTTCGTAAAACCGCACATCCTCCCTCTGCGCCTCCTTCCTATTCCTATGCATTTCCGCTACCTCCGTCACATACTCCATACCGTTGATGGGTTTCCAGTCGTCGAAATTCGCCCTCTGCTCCTCCTCTTCCAAATCCATTTTTTCCAAGACCGTTAAAACCGCTGCGGCCGTCTTGAAGTGAAACTGCGTCAGGTTCATGCCACTCTTCTTCTCCGCGTCGTATACCGGTTTCAGTGCGAAGACACCATGACTCAGCTGTTGCGCCCGTGTATCCTTGTCGTCCGCCACCGCCTCCTCCTTCTTTTCCTTCGCATTGTCGTCCTCCGGCGCACCCCCAGCCCTTGACTGGTAGTCCGCACGATAGTTCTCCTTACCCGATATGAATTCAATCGTGAAGTCGTGTTCGGATAGCTCCAACTGCCATCTTGCTAACCTGCCCGTGTGATCCTGCGACATCAACCACTGTAGGTTGTTGTGATCCGACCGCACCGTCGTCCCCTTTGACCCCCACAGATAGTCACGCAGTTTCTTGAAACCCCAGACTATGGCCAATGCCTCTCTCTGCCGCGTGCAGTATTGTTGTTCTGCCCGTGTCATTCGCTGACTCAGAAACATCACCGGCCTCAAACGCCCCTCGTCATCCCTCTGTTGCAGAACCCCTCCTATCGCATATGCCGATGCATCCGTGTCGAGTATGAAACTCCTGTTGAAATTGGGAAGCTGTAAAACCGTACCCCCTTCACTCCATGGGTCCATCAAGATATGTGTCCTTAGTGTTTCAACCGCCTTGTGAACCGCTGGTGGCCACGTACTCCCCGCTCCGCACTTGCCCTCTTTCATGAACAACCGTATTGGCTCCGCGATTTTTGCGAATCCCGGTATGAATTCACAATAGTATTGCGCCAAGGACACAAAGGAGTGTAAATCGGATCTCGTGCAGGAAGAGGCATAGCCGCAAGCGCTTCTCGCTTCTTCCTCGCAATCGAACACGTCCCGTTCTCGATGTCGTACCCCAGATACTGTATCCGCTTCTGTAAGAAGTGGCACTTCTTAGCATTTAACCGGAATCCGAACGCTTTGACCCGTCTCATGATGTCACGCAAATGTTGTATGTGTTCCTCTACCGAATTCGAGAAAATGACCATATCATCCAAATACGCGAAGGCGTATCCCGTCGTATCCCCGTACTTCTCCGCAAATTCCGCGTCTCGGAAATTCGCACCCAGCATCTTCGTCATCGCCTGCTGAAATATGCCCGGTGCCACCTTCAACCCCATCGGCAGAACCTTCCACACGTAGGTTGTCATCCCCACCATGATGCCGTTAGGTCGCGGCTTTCCTCCGCTAACGGGATCTGCCAGAATCCGCTTTTCAAATCCAACGTCGAGTATATTTTCGCTTTCTGCAACACCTCTATTCCCCTCCGCACGTCTGGCACCGGCGTCTCTATCTTCCAATAGTTGAAACACATCCGCAACGTTCCGTCTGGTTTCGGCGCCATGCGTACCGGAGACGCATACTCCGATAACCGCGCCTCGATCAATCCCTTTTCCAAAAGTTCCGCCGTCATCTCCGTGGCAATCCGATCCTCATGATGACTTAGCCGCGAAGGCCGTCCTATCCCCGGTACCTCTTGCCCCATCTCTCGTTCGAAAACCGCAACGTGGCTTGTCACCGATCCCCCCTCCAAAGGGCCAAAAGCTTGGATGTTGTCTTCCATGATCCCCATAGCCGCAGCCTTTTCTTCTGTCGTGCCCTCACATGTCTCCGACTGTTCCTGTAACGCCTGTCTCGCCTTATCCGTCTCCTCCCTGATCTGCTCCACTGTCGCTTGCCCCTGTATGTCATCCACCGCTATCTCTGCTCCGTCCCCGTCTAAACCCTCCCTTGACCGATATAAGGTTGGTGTCTTCCGCTCTTGATCCGCGAATCTTGCCAGTTGGTCCATCATCATAGCATACTGAATGGCGTGTGTTCTGTGATATACCCCGGATATGTGCGTAAATGCCTCATCCCGAATGGAAGCCAAATCCCGATTCAGAAGTTCCTCTCGGTACCGCCTAGCTATCTTCCTCGATCCGAGTTGGCAAGCCACTATCAACTTATGTGTGCGACTCGGGATCGGTATCGGGTCCGCGATTAGGAAATCTTCCACATTGTACCACCACATTTCCGTTCTCCTTCCTACCGGAAACATAAACGTGAAGTCCCCGTGTGAAAGCCGATTTTTCAATGTCTTCTTGATCTGGGACACCGAATCCGCTTCCCCACCGCTCCTGCAGGAAATTCAAAATCTCCACCTTGGCCTGGCTAGGCTTGCCCGTATTGCATACTACATATTGCGCCATAGGCAACACCCGTGTATCCATTTCCTTAAGTTGGTATCCCAAGTCTCGCCCGTGTTTCGGAAAACCGTCCGAGGCCTCCTCCCTCTGTCCCCGGAAATACTCCAAACCAGAGTAACTATTCTGGCCCTCGTCCACTCATCCTCCGACTCGCTCTCCTCTTCCTCCTCCTCGTGTTCCCCAATTGCAAAAACCTCCTGCTCCGCTGCCTTATTCTCCTCTCCCTTCTCAATCTCCACCCGTGCCGCCCTGAAATCATTCGCCACCCATGCCCCCGGTATGTCTCCTTGTCCTTCCTCTGAGTCGTATTCCACCACTCGATGCACCGGAGCGTTTCCCCCCCGTCCATACCGCTTCTCTGTGACAGTCGATGTGAGTGTGCATCCGCTTCAGCGCTTCAAAGCTCCACAGGAGTCCCCCTGTATATACCGGGACGACCCAAAACCTGTGCGTATATGTATTCCCCCCCTCCAGGTCAAACGCCAGCAGTATCGTGCCCGTCATCGCCGTTGTACCCAACACCCCCTTCACCCAACCCCGTGTCACCCGAAACGCTCCTTGAACCATGGTTGTTGCCCGTGCTTGTCCAAAAAGTGTTTTCCGATGACGCTGATGGCCGCCATGGTATCGTTGCCAATGACCACATCCCCTCCTAAACTCCTCAACTTGACCCGAGTATACGCCAGTGGGAGATTTGATCTTTTAATTTGACTAACCGACGGCGTCACACGCATCGCCTCGTGCCTCTGACTCAACTTCCAGTGTGTCTCCAGCAATTGTCGTTCTCGCTCCCGTGTCCTCTCTCTCTCACTTTCTTCTCGCTTCTTTTCCTCTGCCACCCCCTCTCCCTCACTTCTCTCCGCTCCAATCTCGCTCTCTCTCCTTGCCCTCACCCTCACTGTTCTCGCCCTCTTTGTACCCTTTTCCTTGTACCCCCGATCCACTACATGCTCGCCCCTCTGCCTTCTGCTGTTTTGCATGCCGTTCCCCCTGTCTCTCGTCTATCTCTTCGTCTCTCCCCCTCTTTCTGCCTATGTCAGATCCACGTATTGCCGTGTCGTCAAGCTCCTCCCCATCTCGTCCCTTTCCGGGCTCCCGTATCCCGATCCGTCGCCCCGTCGCCGTTGTCGCCTCGCCCTCCATTCCCCTGTCATACGTCAAACCCCCATTTCCGTTCGTGATCTCCCCCTCACTCTTTCCTGGCTCACCTGCCGTAGAAACCCCCACGATCTTTACGTCATCGTCGCTGTTAGACCTGCGTGGACGCGCTTCCTCTTGCCGCGGAGGTCGCTCCTGTTCATATATACCATGAGTGCGGTCATGTCCCGTTCCATCTCCTCTATCGTTTGTTCCGTACCCGCGATGAATCCCGCGCCCTCCGGCTGTCCCTGTCGCTCCTGCGTTCCCGCTCCAGCCCCTGCAATCAACCCCTGTCGATCCGGATGCACATATGGCAGATGAGAGTGTGGTGTTCCGCTTGTACCCGCTGTGTCTTTCCCAACACCCCACTTCCCGTATATCAAGGGTTGTACCTGTTTGTCCATCCCCGGTCTAGGCGCCGCCGCACCCCGATTCCCTCGAAATCCTCCCCGATACTCGTCCCGATAGCCACCCCGCGGTCCTCTCCCGCCGTTGTCGTTCCCACAGCCAAATGATACCCCTCCCATACCCGGGTATGATACCCGGTATGATACCACTGGGGTATGATACGCCCATACCCCCCCCCCCCTCCCATATCCCTGGGTTATGATACCCTTCCCCCGTATCCCTGTGTTATGATACCCTCCCCCGCCCCCCCATACCCCCCCCCCCCCCCGATGTATGGAACAGGGGTATGGGACAGGAGTATCATACCCTGGGGTATGGGACAGGGGTATATGGACTAGGGGTATCGGTTTATGATACCCCAGGGGTATCATACCGGGTATCATACCCGGGTATGGGAGGGGTATCGTTTGGCTGTGTCCTCCGATACCCGTCCCGCATTTCCTCCCGTCGCTCTCCCTCCGTGCCTTTGGGTCGCATGTTGGCTGCCCGGTGGTAGTAACCCTTATCCTTTCGCGCCCATCCCTTCGCCTTGATATTGGCCTCATTGAACTCCCGCAGTGCCGGGAGTTCTTCTGGCGGGAACATGTCCTCCAACCCTCCTAGCTGCCACATCCCGTGCCGTACCGCCTCTTTCAACTCCCAGTATGCCTCGTCTCTGTGTTGCTGCCTGCACGTGTCTAAATTGTCGTGCCACATATTCATCCCGTTGCTCACCTGGCAGTTTCCCTTAATTCCCAACCAACTTGTATTTTTCTCTCACTGGCAGTACGAACGAACCTTCCACTCTAACACAACTAATCCGTTACAATACAACCAAAACCAATTTGAATTCCCTTCCAAAGACTTCCCTCTTAGAGCCTTCAAAGTGAGCACAGCTCGCACGCACTAATGAACATACTTACCCTGCCCTTTACCTTGCCCTTACCCTAAAACCAAAAACAAAACCCTACACTTACTTGTACTGCAAAACCAAGGGGCGAGCACGGTCACTCGTGGTCTGGTAAACCCTTGTTAATAAATAACTATTCTTGAAAGTTCTTGAAAGTATAAAAAGTTTGACGTCAAACTTTTTATTATATATGTCAAACTTTTCTATATACGTCAAACTTTTCTATATACGTCAAACTATTTCAGAGTAATATATAAATATAATTTATTATTATTATTATTAATATTATTATTATTATTAATAAAACAGTGTTCAACCGCCTAGTGGCAAGTATTAATATTTTATTAA
This sequence comes from Paulinella micropora, assembly GCA_019918135.1. Lineage (NCBI taxonomy): Eukaryota > Cercozoa > Imbricatea > Euglyphida > Paulinellidae > Paulinella > Paulinella micropora. Next base: position 185,550 of record WBZZ01000380.1, read on the forward strand.
TATTGTTAATAACATTAAAACAGTGTTTGCGTCAGAATACTATGATCAATGATGACTATTATTAATATTAATTATTATTAATAATCATCATTAATATTAATTAGCATTATTAATAACAACTTGCATCTCCCCCCCCCCCCCTCTCTCTCTCTCTCTCCCCCGCCCTCTCTCCCTCTCTCCTAAATAAACTTCACTTCCTGTTCAATGGGGATTTGCAGCTCATGTAGAAGCTTGCTGATTACTTCTTGGCTGTCTGCCGGGATTTTGTGCTGTGCTGTGAGATAAAAGCCGAAAGCTCTGCTTTCACTCCAAGTGTATTCCCTCTTCGTAGCTTTGGATTCTTTTCCCGAAACCTTAAAACTCCACGCCCCAGATCTTCTGGAGCATCTGGCAGGACCGTATGTGCCAGTAAGCGTATTTGCATCCGCGGTACCGTACATGATCAACTCTACCATAGCCACCTCTTCCTCTACCCAACATCTCTTCACTTTCCCCACTTGCCATGCCCTTATCGCCTCAGCTTGAAACAGTTCGTCTACTTCACTCTTGCAGTCAGCTTCTGGCACTACTACAAAACTTCCTACAGCTGGCGGCCAGCCCTCAAACTCGTTCTGCTGCTGCTTACTTGGCGAGGCTGACCCCATCTACATGAAAGTTAATGAGGTTTATTATCAACAAGGGTTGGGCCCGAGAGATGAAAATACCTGGCCGCCAATGATATGCCCTGCGTCTGCGCTTGCCTCGTTACTGTTAACCTATTTTTCAGATAAACAGATAGATAGATAGATAGATAGATAGATAGATGAAATATCGACTAATGTCAGAAAAAAGGAGCTTCTGATTTCGTCAACCAGGAAGTCTGTGGGTAAAGTATTAACCCGATGCCCAGCTAAGCCGTGATGTTTGCACGGAAGGGACTGATACAGGCGATACCAAATCTCCCTAGTACCAGGCGGGGCCAGGGCTCGTTCCATAAGCGCCCCTTGCAGAACGAGCTCCCACCTCCATTACAGAGGGCCCAGTAAGCAGATGGAGTTTCGAGACTGTTCGACAGTCTAGTATAAACCGACAGAGCACTGTGGGTTTTATTCCGGGCTCAACAAGCGAGAAAGGGCACCCTGAGGGAACAGGATTGTGAAGATAGATAGATAGATAGATAGATAGATAGATAGATAGATAGATAGATAGATAGATAGATAGATAGATAGAAACCTGAGCACCGCCATAGCCTACTACCTCCGCGCTCGCCACATTGGGACTGTCCTACAGTTTGAATGGATGAATAGATAGATAGATAGACAGATAGATAGATAGATACCTGAGCGCCGCCGTTGCTGACTGGCAGTGCCTCCACGCTCGTCACATTATTGTTCTACATTTTAGATAGATAGATAGATAGATAGATAGATAGATAGATAGATAGATAGATAGATAGATAGATAGATAGAAACCTGAGCGGCGCCATTGCCGACAACCTCCGCGCTCGCCACATTGCGACTGTCCTGCAGTTTGAATGGATGAATACATAGACAGATACATAGACAGGTAGATAGATAGATAGATAGATAGATAGATAGATAGATAGATAGATAGATAGATAGATAGATAGATACCTCAGCGCCGCCGTTGCTGACTGGCAGACAGTTGACTGCCTCCACGCTCGTCACATAGTTCCATATTTTAGATAGATAGATACATAGATGGATAGATGGATACATGGATAGATAGATGGATGGATATGTACCTGTCAACTGACCGCCGACATTGCGGGCTGCCTCCGCGCTTGCCACATTTTGGCTCTCCTGTACACTACAAAAGAAGCACAAGAGAAAACAAACAAAAAACAACAACAACAAAAAACCCAAACACAAAAAAAAAGGAAAGAGAGAGAAAGAGACAAAGAAAGAGAGAGAGAGACTTGGCCAGGCTTGCGCACGGAAAGAAGCCTGTCGTAACACTTGGCGAAATTTGCAGCTCGAGCTTCGCGGCTCTCCCTCTGGACCCTATGCTTGCGTGCTGACACCAACCTCTGTGACATCTTCGCGTTTTTGACCACTCCGTGCTGTTACTAGCTGCTGCGCTGCCCGGATACTAGATTCTTCCACAGCCCACCTCAACTGCTTCTCCTCATCAAGGACAGGCTCTGGCAGCTTTATTTGCGCCCCCTTCCTGATCGCAGCAGCTAGATCTTCTGTTTCAGCAACCTCGTACTCTCCATCTTGGTGGGCGATAACAGCCGCACTAGATTCAGCACCAGCTACCTCATGCTCTCCATCTTGGTGGGCGATAACAGCCGCACTAGATTCAGCAGGGGCGGCGGACTCACTACCAGGCTCGGGTTTTACCCGGGCAGGAAGGGGCTGAAACTGGAAGAACTCTGACTCGTCTGCAGTGATGTCTATGGGAGACGACTTTTGCGCTATTGCTTTCCTGCTAAGTGGCTTCCACCTCACAATCTCATGCCCATAGAAATGAGAAGTACGGAAGCTATTGCTGGGAACCTTCCTACAGTGCGGGCAATTGGGTAGTTCGACTTTCTGCCTGCATTTAAAGATTCCACCAAGTAACAAGACACTTGCGATGGAAGGGGGCACAACAGCACACCACCTCTGCTAACCTCAACTGCGGACTTCTGACCTCTTGGCCCAATACATCCTGTATTACTTCATGGCAAATACGGCAATTTGCATCAACTTCCCTTTTGCGACGAGGCATGTCTGCCTCTGTCTTGACAGAAACAGGCGACTGCCTCGAAGACGACCACCCGCTCGAAGACGCGGTCGAGGACCCCACAGCCGACGGGCTCGAAGACGAGGTCGAGGAGGACCTCACCACAACCGACGGGCTCGAAGACGACGTCGACGAGGACCACCCCACAGCGGACGGGCTCGAAGACGACGTCGACGAGGACCTCACCACAGCCGACGGGGTCGAAGACGACGTCGAGGACGACCACCCCACAGCGGACGGGCTCGAAGACGACGTCGACGAGGACCACCCCACAGCGGACGGGCTTGAAGACGACGTCGACGAGGACCACCCCACAGCGGACGGGCTCGAAGATGACGTCGAGGACGACCTCCCCACAGCGGACGGGCTCGAAGACGACGTCGACGAGGACCTCCCGACAGCGGACGGGCTCGAAGACGACGTCGACGAGGACCACCCCACAGCGGACGGGCTCGAAGACGACGTCGAGGACGACCTTCCCACAGCGGACGGGCTCGAAGATGACGTCGACGAGGACCACCCCACAGCGGACGGGCTCGAAGACGACGTCGACGAGGACCACCCCACAGCGGACGGGCTCGAAGACGACGTCGAGGACGACCACAGCGGACGGGCTCGAAGACGACGTCGACGAGGACCACCCCACAGCGGACGAGCTCGAAGACGACGTCGAGGACGACCGATCTAAAGGAGGGAGAAGAAGGGGGTGGGAGGAGAGAGAGCGAGAGAGCAAAAGAGGAGAGAGAGAGAGAGAGAGAGAAAAAGAGAGAGAGAGAGAGAGAGAGAGAGAAAGAGAGTGAAAGAGAGAAAGCCAGAATCTGAAGTTGCAGGAACTAGGGAAGGTATCCCACCTAAAAAGGATATATACTAAAATAAATTCAAATCATGTCTACTACAGAAAGAGATGAGAGAGAGAGAGAGAGAGAGAGAGAGAGAGAGAGAGGGAGAGAGAGAGTGAAAGAGAGGGAGAGAGAGAGAGGCGGAAGGCGTTGCACGAAACACCCGATCCAGAGTCGCCATCACAGCAGGGTTGTGCGCTAAGCGCAGCTTCTTGACGCCGGCAGTACTGCCGCGGCGGACTAGCTCGGAGTCCGCCTCTCGTTTCAGGCCGCGGCCGCGGACTGGCTCGGACTCTTCATCTTCATCATCGGAATCTATAAAGCGAGCCCGCTCTGCTTTTCGGCCGCGCCTACTACTAGCTAAGTCGTAAACTTCACGCCAATCCCCCGTCCGCTGCGGTTCAACAGAGTTGTACTCGTCGAGGGCCCTGCCAGTGTCGCTGGAGGACACCCTGTCAGGGTGTCGCCTCTCAAACAACCTTTCTGTGAACCTGCGACCCACTCCTGTAGGCACTCTAAGTGTGCCACGGCTTTGACTATTTAACGACTGCCAAGTAGCACCCTCAGGCAGCCCTACATTCTGCCTGAATTCCTCAGCTAACTCTCTGAAATATGCCCCCTCAGCAGGACCTACTCTCTGCCGTGCAAGGGCTTGGTTATGATGGTCGAGCTGAAAACAACAACCACAACAACAAGAAGAACAAATTATTATTATTATTATTATTATTATTATTATTATTATTATTATTATTATTATTATTATTATTATTATTATTATATCTATCTATCTATCCCCGGGGCAGTTTCAAGTCATGCTAGGACCGGCCATTTAAGGTCATGCCAAGGACGGGCAGTTTAAATTTACGTCATGCCAAGGACTAG
>WBZZ01000380.1:195000-207500 GCA_019918135.1 Paulinella micropora
TTTTGTCCGTTGGGTGTACGTTGGCAGAAAGCCATGGAGGGAGAAGGTATTCCATTCTCGAACCAGCCGACCAGATTGCCCTGGAATGGGCTTGTTTTTTCATTTGGAAAACAGGTAGAATGCTATTGTTTTGAACCATGTGCACTGTATCTATATGTGCTCGTGTTAGATCCAGGTCTCACTGACGCAGCAGTTGTGCTACATCTTCGTGCTTTGGGTTGGACGTGGGTAATGTTCTGCGTCGACGTGGGTAATGTTCTGCATCTTCTTGCTTCGTGCTTTGCAGTTGGAGCCAGGCCTTAGAGGTGCGGGGGCGAAAAGAGTAGAAAGAATCCGTCGTTCTTGGGGGTGGAGTCTTAAAAAGGCAAGCTCCTCTCTCTCTCTCTCTCTTGCCTTTTCTCTCTTTCTTTCTCTCTCTCTCTCTCTCTCTCTCTCTCTCTCGCATTTTCTATCTTTCTCTTTTTCTCTTTTTCTCTCTTTCTCTCTTTCTCTCTCTCTCTCTCTCTCTCTCTCTCTCTCTCTCTTCCTCTTTCTCTTCCTCTTTCTCTTCCTCTCTCTCTCACTCTCTCTCTCTCTCTCTCTTGCCTTTTCTCTCTTTCTCTTTCTCTCTCTTTCTCTCTCTCTTTCTCTCTCTCACTCTCTCTCTCTCTAGGCAAGCATTACAAGCCCGGAAAAGTATACAGTTCATAATCTACTTTACGCAGCTGATTATGCGGATTGGGTAACGCAGCAAGACCCCTCCCGTTTAAAGTTTTTAGATGAATGCCACTTCGAGAAATGGGGTATTATATCTGCCACTGCTCTTTTGTTACTCACAGTCTTGTTCTGTAGATTGTTCAAGTTGGCAATGGTGTCGGGGGCCAAGGGGTGAGAGAGTGGTTAGGGCCCATAATATGGTAGAGCGAGCGAGAAAGACTTTCAGTGTTACGTATATGACGTCCTTAACTCATCCAAGAGGGGGAGTATTATTGAGCGTGAGGGAGGGTTCTAATAACGGTCAGGTTTATATTGAAGCCCTCGTCGATGCAGCTTACCACGGGCACTTGCAGGACGGTGATACTCTAGTTGTAGATAATGCAAGAATTCACGGTGCGCAGGAATGGCGAGAAATTCAGGATCTTCTTCTTCTTGCTGTTGGGGTTAGAGTTGTTCGGCTGCCTGCTTACTTTCCAGAGTTCATGCCGTGTGAGTTATTTTCCAGAATGTCAAGAGGTGGATGCGGGCTCACAGGGGTGAAGGAACTTTTCAGAAAGAAATCTTCAAAGCGTTTGCATTTGCAACTCGTCTTAGTTTTGTGGCGCGACAGTATCGATATTGCATACCAGAGCTCTAATATTAATATTAATAAAAACTTGACTTAAAACATTTTTATTTTATGATTAATATTAATACTATTATTATTAATATTAATATTTTTTGAACTGCAATATTATTAATATTGGATTCGTTGAGCTCATTAATATTATTAATATTAATAATATTGAAAAAGTTTAACGCATATGAAACTTAAAGTTTGACCTACTAGTATGAAAAGTTTGACCTATATGAAAAGTTTTACCTATATGAAAAGTTTGAACTATATAAAAAGTTTGACCGTCTTATACAAGAAAGTTTGACATATATAACCAAGTTTGCATTAAATAAAAAAGTTTGACCTGCAAACTTTTTTAAAAGTCAAACTTTTCATATAGGTCAAATTTTTTATATAAGTCAAACTTTTTTTTAAGGCTAATTTGAATGTCGACAGTAATATTATATATTTTTTTCTTTTTTATAAAAAAGTTCTATCTTATTAAAAAGTTCTATCTTATAAAATAACTTGACTTTTTTTATGCACATAACTTTTGAAAGTTTTACTACTACCTTGAACTTTTTTTATGCGCTGAACTTTTTTAATATTAATACTTTTAACTTTTTTGATACGCTTACTAGTAACTTTTTTTATACACTTAACTTTTTTAATATATTTTTTTTTCAAGTTTCCGAAGTTTTTAAACATATATACGTTAAGTTTTTTACTCCGGTATATATCAACAATGATAGAAATCTATACAGATCCGGCGGCGGCGGTATATTTAATAAGTCAGTAAACTTGAAAGTTTGCCTCCATACAATATTAATATATATCGACTTGGATTTACATATTATTAAAAATCAAGTCACTGGGGAATACACATCCTGTACTGGCGAGCTACAAACTCTAAGCAAGTTCCACACGCAAATGACCCTTCAAAATCTCCTGCCGAAAGGTGCCAAAACCTCTGTGCGCACGCATATAGCGCTTCACATTCTAAAAAACTAACTCAGGGGGGATGAGTTCCGGAAAATAGGCAGGCAGGCACACGTACATATGTCACTCCCACAACAGCAAACAACATATTTTGCAAATCATCTACCTCCGCTGCCCCGTGAATTTTCGCATTATCCACCACGAGAATATCACCCTCCCGCAAATAGCCATTGTGACATGCATCAACAAGCGACTCAAAATAATCTATTGCATCATTTGAACCCTCCTGATAGACAACAATGCCCCCCTTCTCGGATGTGTTAGGCTAGTCATGTATATAACGCTATAGGACGTCCTAGCTGCCTCTGACATGTGCATAATAATAATAATAATAATAATAATAATAATAATAATAATAATAATAATAATAATAATAATAATAATAATAGGCTTCCTCAGACTATAGCATCAGATCCAGATCCTGGACATGTGCCTCCATTGGGTCACCGAGTCAGCCGATCCCAACGCATTGTCAGAACACCAAACAGACATAGCAGCAACAGCAACAGCAGGGGCAGATAGGGGCTGTGAAGTGCATGAAGAGCTCGATGCGAGGGTGTTAGCTGAAGAGAAGAACTCGGAGACACTACGCTGCGCTCCCGAACCCCTCTCTCTAGCCAGGACGTCCACACTGCGCGGACGGCCGCACCGCGCAACATCAACGTCACTTGGGGGAGAGGGTGGGACAGAAGCTGATGGAACCTCAGTGAGGTCAATCACCTCCTCGCCCCCATCCTCCACCCCAAGCTCCTCCCTTTTACCCTCCCTAGCAGACCAACACTCAGACACATATGATCCAAACAACACATCCAACTTTGGAGGGGGACGCAACGCTGTAACCCCTAACAACGCAGCAAGCCTAAAGTTACTGCGGAAGCGCGACTTCCCCTGAAAAAGCTTACAAAACAATCGTGATTGATCCACAGGCGACATATCATCCCAACCCTGCCGCACAGAGCCCTCCCGCTCCCGCCCAAGCAACACATCCTCCACCACAACCTCACCGCCTACGACCTCACCACCCTCCTCACTCCCTCCATCCCCCTCAGCACCCCCCACAGCCATGCCACCGAGCCTCTGCATACTCAGCAACAGCTGCTTACGTCTCGCCTCATGCATGGGGCAATCCCATAAGAAGTGTGCAAGGGACTCATTGACATCATCATGGCAGCGAGGGGACATGCCACTGACCAACTTGCTGCGGTACAACCGAAGGCGGTTGTTGCAGCTGAGCAACCTTCTCCGAAGCAGATTATAATGCGCATCATCAAGGGCTACCCATCTTGGGAACTCCTTAGTTCCAAAGACTTGTCTTAGGATGACTCGCAGGCCATCAGTAAGATCGCTGCCTGCCTCTCGCTTGTCCCACATCAGTTGCTGCACCATCTTGACGTCCTGCTGAAGGGCCCACTTGTCCACAGTCGAACTCCAACCCCCGAGGTCCTTCTCTGAGCTATTTAGGAGCTCCTGAAGCCCTTGTTGTAGATCCATTGAGTCCCTGATAGCGCCTTCGGCCTCCGCAGTCCAGTCGGATTTGACTTGAGATGCGATGACAGGAAATCGCTCCTCCGGTAGAACACGCAGCCGTCCATAGAACTTCAGTTGCGCCGCCCGCCGCAAACGCTCCGCACTCAAAGAGCGCGCCAGAAAGAGTGTAATCCACTTGCTTGTCTTAGGGCTGATGCCGAGAATCATCCTCATGGGGCGCAGCATTGCTGCCTCCAGCTTGGTGAGCTGCGATACGGGGGCACGCCAGACATCGAAGGCGTACTTCAGCTTGGCTCCCACAAGTTGATTCCAGCACATGAGACGATACCTAGCTTGTATCTCACCTGCACACCACAAAGAGTACCAACCTGCGGTGGCGACTTCAGTGACACGCGTAGCCCGCAGGGCCTGCTCCTTCCACTTCAGGTCGTCGGTGATAACCACTCCCAGGTACTTGTACTGACTGGTGAAACAAAGCTTCTGGCCGCGAAACCACACCACGGGCTCACCTCGCTCCCTGATACTTGGTCGTTTCGCCTTGCTCGACGTGTAAATGGGCATGATTTCCGTCTTGCCGGGCTTCAAGTTGACTTCCAGCCGGTAATCTTCCGCGAACTTGGCCACAACATTGACCATCTTCTGGAGCTCGGTGCGACTGTGAGCGATGAGGGCCACGTCGTCCGCGTATAGAAGTGCCTTGATGTCGTTCAGCCGCTTCACATCCGTGATCTTGAGGGCACTCGCCAGCCGATCACACAGCTCATCCATAAAGACGTTGAAGAGTGTGGGAGAGAGAGGGGACCCCTGTTGGACGCCTACACCCTCCAGTACTTCGGGGGTGAGTGCTCCATCAACTAGCACTTGCGACGAAGTCTGCTCGTAGCACCTGCGTAGCGTGCGCCAGAACTTGCCCCTTACACCCAGCTTCCAGAGCCTCTCAAATAGGCTATCTCTCCAAACAGACGGGAAAGCCTTGCGTAGATCGACGAACAGGACATACGACTCCCGCTTCTGCTGCTGACGCCCCTTCAACCTCTGCCAAAGGGTAAAGACCTGATCCGTAGTGCGACGCCCCGGGCGGAAGCCTCCCTGCTCTGGACGTAGCTTATCCGGGCCATCCACGAAGAGCGTTAGACGAGTAGCTAATAAGGACAGATACAGCTTACCAAGGCAACTAATAATCGAGATATCCCTCCAGTTGTCAGGATCCGTAGGATCCCCACCCTTGGGGATATTGACGATGATTCCCTTGCCCCAAGCTTTTGGAGTCCTCTCGGCTTCTCGAATCCAGTTGAAGTACTGCGTTAAGTAGCCATTGATGTAGGCGCCGCCATACTTGAGCATCTCGTTCTTCACTTTGTCCTCGCCACAAGCTTTGTGGTTATTCAGGGCAAGGACCTCCTCTTGCGTGAACGGCTTGTCCAGCTCTTCGCAAGTGTCTTCACCTACTTCGTGCTCCTTCATAGCCCGGGCCACCTCATCTCTGAAGCGATCGTTCCAGTGGAACTGCCGCTTAGCTTCGGCTTCCTCCCACTCCAGCGAGCCTGCTTCTGCACAGCACTCCACCACAACAGCCGCACTTGCCGGATTTTCCCGTGGCTTCACCGAATTTTTCCGAAATTCCTCCCACCGAGCGACCTTTTCCGGCAGCGTACACGCCAGTGAGCCATCCTCCCTTTGCACCGGCGCGGAGACCTTCGTTCTGCGTGCCCCGCCAAGCCGATTCGCGAGTAGCCAAAAGCGCTTTGAGGATTGCTCGCGTTGACATTTGACCGCTTCTTCCTGCACTTGCTTGAAGGAGGCGGACTTCTTGGCCCGAGTTGCCTTCCGAATTTGCTTGCGGAGCCGTAGCCAATTCAGACGGGCTTCCGCATTCGATTCATCCCTCCTGTATGCTGCGTAGGCCTCCCGGCGCTGTTGAATGAGCTCCTTCAGCTCCCCGTCGAACCAATTGTTGGTGAAACGGGGTCGTATACATCTGGAGCCAAGGACCCGGTGCGCTGCCATTCGGAAGGACTGCGCCACTCGCTCGGTGGCGTCATCTACCACCCGTTGGCTGTCGGCACCACCCGATAGGTAAGCTTAGGCAGCTGATGCACTCCAAGCTTCTGTAGGCAATTCTGGAATACGTCATCGAACTTGTCGCGTAGATAATCCAGCGCTTGCTTCGCAGCGTGATCATTACCCGAGACACCAGCACCAAAAAGCTTATCAACACGAAAGGACCTGTAAGGTTTCGCAGCCCGCTTTGGTCGGCGCTGGCCGCTCCACGTCAGTTCGGCCCATACTGCCTTGTGGTCCGTATCAAGATCATCTTCGCATACACCGAACTTTGCTCCAGATGCCAAGCCAGGCGACGCGCAGATGTAATCGAGGAGGTGCTTGCCTGTGCCCATGCCGCGCTGCTCACGCCGGGACCACCAGTAGGACCCTTCCACTGGGCACGAGAAGCCGCTCAGATTTCGCAGGCCCGTAGCGACGAGTACAGCCGCGAGTCTCTTGCCGTTCTCCGAACGTACCGGTGCTCCCTTATCATCGACCTCCCCGTGCTGACCGACGATGCCCTCCTCTTTGCGGTTGCATGCCGGCCCGAGCTTCGCGTTGGCATCCGCCACCGTGACCACAAGACCTTTGGCTCCAAAAAAAGCTATAGCTGCCTGCCAGGCCGCATACGCCTCTGACAACTCTTCTTCCTGCGTTTCCTGGGGAAAGTAGCCGTTGCCCACATAGATATCCTGAGCGCCGGTAACACCCGAGGCGATACGCAGCCACACTTGCTGCCGGTGGTCGACGGGGGCTGACACCAGGTTGCAATACGGACCAAGGAAGTTAGCCACCGCGAATAGAACCCCACCCTTGCAGCGATTTTTCTCGCTGACCTCCGCAGGTTTTCCAAAAATCCGGAATCCATCCAGGCTGCATTTGGAAAGTTGCTTCTTGCCCATGCGGTGCTCCTGAGCCCCGATGACTAGCCAGCCCTCGTGCTTGTAGAATGATGCCCATTCCGCCGTGCCTACGTTGTCGTATCCCGTTTTACCCTGCCAGTTGTGACTCGCGACGAGAAGCTTGAAGCCGGTATCGAACTGCTTGGAGCGGTGCTTCTTGGCTCGTTTCCGGACCCGACGGCCGCGCTTGGCTTCCGCCCTCGTGCTGCCCCCCTCTGAGGTGCTTGCGCAGGTTGGTCCCCCACTGCACTGGCCGCCGAATGCAGGGGCACCACATGCACATCAGCACGCTCAGACACACACTTAGGTGCATCGGCAGCCCATGCCGAAGACACCACCTGCACATCATCAACACATTCTTCATGCAGAGGCAAGACGCGATATCCTGTCGCAGCTTCCTCCTTCCGGACCGCCGCTTCCCCACGCAGATGGATGCGAATAAGCCTTCGCACACGTTCCCTGTCCCTGAACCTGCGCCCAAGGGCCACATTGATACCTCTGCCGAAGAATTTGAGATGTTTGAATTGCTGCAACGCCGTCTGCCTGCTGTCGTCGTCCTCGTAGACCAGCTCCAGGTGACGAGACATTCGCTGGCCTTGCCACTCCATTACCGGGACCACCAGACCAAGACCGCTCATTTTGGAGGCGATCTCCTGTAGATTGGCGCGTTCTGAGAGCCCCCAGACAATCAGATTACGCCCGTCCTTGTCGTACCGATCATCTGCCATATAGTGCCGCTCGCCTTATGTTGAAGCGCCGACCCGTGTGCCAGGTTTGGGGAGGAAGGATGAGGCGCAGCTAAGATAGCCTCTCCACGTGGTTAAGGAATTCCGTTATATACGCGAGCCCTCATCCTCCCATCCTGGGACATCGGGCCAGAGCCCGTCGAAGAGGCATTCCCACGGGGATTGTCCAGGTCTTCGGCGATTCTACCTTGTCCCATAAGGGCCACAGTGGTAGCTCCGTGCTTCGCGTATTTGTAATCCATTGAGAGTAGTAGACGGCCAATGTCGCTGGCCATCACCGCCGCGCCTCTTTACACCGAGGAAAGCGCCCGCCCATGCAAATAGCATCGGCGGTATCTGCAACACACACTACACGCATTTCCGCCGGTGTCACTGGACGCTGCCGCGTTGCTTCGTGCCCCTCGGCGCCCGCCAGCACCCCCAGCGTCGCCAGAACCTGCCTCACGCACTACACACACTCTCCATCGCATCGCCAACGCCTCTACTCTCATGCCTTATGGACTTTCAGCTGCTCCTAACAATACACATCATGAGGTACGGGTGTCCCCGAGTGGAGCCAGATCGGACGGCGTGCCGCTGAAACTCCTTCCCCCACGTGGGTATAGAAGGCGCGAACCTAGCGGTACCTATAGGGTCTTACAGACAAGTATAGTAACCCCAGCCGAAGCTGCTCAGTTAGAAATGCAACGGTGGAGTGAATGCATGGGGCAAGGCACGGCAACGCAGCAAGGCACTGGCAAGGCATTGGGACCGACTGAAGCCCCTCTCCAACGTGCGCGTCATCATGTATTCCAGTTAGGCAACCCCGAAGAAGCGAAGATAGGGAGGAGACAAAACCCAGATAGGATGAAGATAGGATTAACATGAAGCCGAAATGGAGCCGAGTTGGAACAGGTCAACTCGGCCCCATCTCGGCTCAATGTGAATCCTATCTTCAACCCATCTCGGTACTGTTTCCTCCGAATGCTCACCTCAACAAGATCACCAAACCGGAACTGGAAGCCCCCAGGCATTTACTCGGCAGGAAATTCGGCGAAAATGAGCTAACCAGGAAACCAGACCCAAACCAACAGCCAAGAAAAACGAGCCAACCAACAATCCAACAGACAACCCCACAACCTGCCTGGCCGAACCCCTACCGAGTAAATGCCCAGTTGAGAGTTGCGCATATCCCGGTGACCGCCCTCCCCAAGCGGTCACCTTCGTGGGGAGAGGCCCAACCACCTCCTCTTCCCATGGAGTGCCATCTTGTGCACCCCTCCATAATAATAATAATAATAATAATAATAATAATAATAATAATAATAGTAATAATAATAATAATAATAATAATAGTGCTTCTCTGTCAATGGCTGATGCATTTCTGCACATGCGCCTCCATCGTCTCACCCGTGAGGGGAGTACGAAGAATTGACGATAAGCTCTAATGACACCCCCGCAAGGGCAGTTCCAACACTTCCAGACGGGCCGGTATGTTCAATGAAAATACTGGTCCAGAAATAGACCGGTATGTTCAATGAAAATACTGGTGGCACCGACGGGAATCGAACTGGCGACAGGGCCCAGATGGTAGAACTTGACCACTGGGCTATCACGGTGTCCAAAATAATAATAATAATAATAATAATAATAATAATAATAATAATAATAATAATAACTAGGGGCTGCGCCAACACCTGAAAGGATGGTCTACCGGTGCGCTTCGCGCACCAAACATAGCCAGCCCCACTTCTTATCACTTTTTGGAGGGCCCCCGGAGCACACCCCCCCCCCCCCCCCCCCTCCCGCCCCCTTTCCCTTCGACAGGGTACGTTGAATTGCCGGAGGTGCCGCAAAAAAGGGCGCCTGGTGGCAAAAACTTCAATTTTCAGGTGTGTGTGTCACCCGCGACCAGAACGGGTACGTACAATCGCAGGGCTCCCCCGGACCCCCTTCTTTCCCTTCGACAGGGTACGTTGAATTGCCACCCGCGACCAGAACGGGTACATACAATCACAGGGCTGGGGTTCCCTGAGGGAGGCCCCCCGACCATCCCCTGCGCATGCCCCGTCGACAGGGTATATTCAATTGCCGGAGGAACCGGCAAGTACTGCCAAAAACAAGGAAATTTGGCATTCAGGACACTACCCTAACGCAAACATTTTCTTGAATTCCAAAAAAATTATACCAGCATCAAGATAGAGTCTGGGGCTAACCACCCTGCCAATATGAGCTCCCAACTCCTCCTGATTCCCACAAACCATGATTTCTAGGGATGGGGGGGGGGGTGCAAAAATAGGCTAAAAAACAAGGAATGTTGGCATTCAGGACACTCCCCTAACGCAAATATTTGTGTGAATTCAAAGAAAAATGATATCAGCATCAACATCGAGTCTGGGGCAAGCTACCCTGCAAATATGAGCTCCCAACTCCTCCTCGTTCCGACAAACCATGATTTATAGGGACAGGGGTGCCGAAACGGTGGGGGGGGGGGGGTACACAATTTTCACTTTCCCCCTCCCCAAACCACCCACCCCCTTCACCAACACCTTTCAGGGATAATAATAATAATAATAATAATAATAATAATAATAATAATAATAATAATAATAATAATGATAATAATAATAGTAATAATAATAGTAATAATAATAATGATAATGATAATAATAATAATAATAATAATAATAATAATAATAATAATAATAATAATAATAATAATAATAATAATAATAATAATAATAATAATAATAATAATAATAATAATAATAATAGTGCTTCTCTGTCAATGGCTGATGCAAATCTGCACATGCACCTCCATCGTCTCACCCGTGAGGGGAGTACGAAGAATTGACGATAGGCTCTAATGACACCCCCGCAAGGGCAGTTCCAACACTTCCAGACGGACCGGTATGTTCAATGAAAATACTGGTGGCACCGACGGGAATCGAATTGGCGACAGGGCCCAGATGGTAGAACTTGACCACTGGGCTATCACGGTGTCCAAAATAATAATAATAATAATAATAATAATAATAATAATAATAATAATAATAATAATAACAATAATAATAATAATAATAATAATAATAATAATAATAATAATAATAATAATAATAATAATAATAATAATAATTAATAATAGTGTATCTCCTGCCAATTGCTGAGCCAAAAGGCCATGTGCATCCAGTCCTCCATTCCATAAGGAAAGTCTCCACACCAATCGGTGGAATAAAGGAAGTGACGGCATAGAACATTACTCTAGGAGCTTTATACCAATCAGCCCATGGAAAGGACCGATGGCCTATGTACTCCCTAATAATAATTAATAATAATAATAATAATAATAATAATAATAATAATAATAGCGCGGCCGGCTTATTATACATACATACATACATACATACATGCATGCATACAGACCATACAGACCATACATACATACATACATACATGCATGCATACATACATACATACATACAGTGGGGATGGGGGGGGGGGGGGGGGGGTTAATCACTGACTCACTGACTCACTGACTCACTCACTCACTCACTTACTCATTCACTCAATCACTCAATCACTCACTCGCGGCGTGAGGGGGGGGGGGGGGGGGGGGGGGGGGGGAGGGGAGATCACTCATGATCACATTCAACCTCACCTCACCTCACCTCACCTCACCTCACTCACTCACTCACTTACTCATTCACTCACTTACTCATTGACTCAATCACTCAATCACTCACTCGCTTCCGGCGGCCGGGGGGGCGGGGGGGGGGGGGGGGGGGGGGAGAGAGAGAGAGAGAGAGAGAGAGAGAGAGAGAGAGAGAGAGAGAGAGAGAGATTACTCATGATCACATTTCAACTCACTCACTCACTCACTCACTCACTCACCCACCCACATACCCACCCACCTACCCACCCACTCACCCACTCACTCACTCACTTTTTCACACACATGCACTCGCATGGGCACACATAGACAGGCACATGGACAGGCAGATAGACAGGCAGATAGACAGGCAGACAGGCAGACAGGCAGATAGACAGACAGACACACACACACACACAGACAGACGTCGACAGACAGACAGACACACACACACACACACATGACACAGACAGACAGACAGACAGACAGATACACAGACAGATACACAGACAGACAGACAGAAAGAAGTGTATTAATTGAGAAGAGAAAGAAAAGACAAAGAAAGAAGGAAAGCAAGCTAGAAAGCACGGTAAGTCGAGGGAAGAAATGAGATTGAAATGAGAACGAGGAAACGAGGGAGAGAGAAAGAAAGAAAGAAGGAGGGAAAAAGAGGAAAGAAAACTGCATAGCTATAGACGGGAGAAGATTGGTGAAAGGAAGTCGAAGGAAGAAAGCAAGGGAGAGAGAAAGGGTAAAGGATTGGAAAGAAGGAATGGAAGCAAGAAAGAATATCAAGAAAGAAAGAGACACACACACAAAGAAAAGAAGAAAGAAAAGGGACGTATAAAAAACTGTCACCAGATATATTTTTGCAATCACAGACCCCTGTGAACTTCACGGGGAGTGGAAACGCTTTGCCAATATTTTTATTCGGACACTTTGCCACTTTTTTCTACCATGAGCGGATTTTGCAAATTTCTTTCTAGAACTGTCCCTATTGGGTTCTAACAACAGGCGGAAGCTAGAAAAGCAAATGAAGACCAGCGCCTTCTAGACCTGGGTGAAGTCCAAAGCAAATGTAACTCATCTTTCTCCAGTTCTTCTGTTTCTTCCTTAAGCTTCCTTCTTTCCTTAGCTTCCTTCCTTCCTTTGAGCTCGGTCGGTTGGTTGGTTTGGTTGTGCTCGGTTGGTAGTTCTGTTGGTTGTCGGTCGGTGCGTTGGTTGGTTGTCTTCCTTTGCATTTCTCTCTGCCTCTGTCTCTCTCTCTCTCTCCCTCTCTTCTTCTTCTTCTTCTTTTTCTTCTTCTTCTTTTTCTTCTTTTTCTTCTTTTTCTTCTTCTTCTTCTTCTTCTTCTTCTTCTTCTTCTTCTTCTTCTTCTTCTTCTTCTTCTTCTTCTTCTTCTT
>WBZZ01000380.1:242500-270000 GCA_019918135.1 Paulinella micropora
ATATCGGCAAAAACAAGCAGCGATAGCCTATGATCAGTGTAGATGCAAGAAATGTAAGTGATCTAGCGTCGCAGACTCTACCCGGCATGATTAATATTTCTTGGCTGAGATTTTGTTAGACTTGGTGCGCGTGCGTTTCACCGCACCCCGCCTTGGCTGCCTTCAGTACAATGATGACGGATGTTAGAATGGAAGCAACGGGTACTACGTGACAGCGGCCGCGGAAAGTACTCGGAACAAGTAGAGCCAGCTGTTTTCATGCAAGAGGTAGTGATAAAGCTAATTCACTAACCAGGAACTACAAATATTTACCTTTACACCCAATAATGGCTGATTATTTACATTGCAATACAGCGAAATCCAACTTATTTTCATTTTTTACCAGTAATTTCCCCTCCCAGGTGCACCTGACAATTTCCTTTTTACTTTGACAATTTCCTCTTTTACCCATATCAACTTGTATTTTTTCTCTCACTGGCCGTACGAACGAACCTTTCGCTCTAACACAACTTCATCCGTTACAATACAACCAAAACCAATTCCCTTCCAAAGACTTCCCTCTCAGTAACGGTATTCCGGGTAACGTCCGAAAAGGATAGGAACCACGTGTACTGTGTAAGGATATAGAGGCTGGAAAAGAGCTGCGTATGGGCGCATCCGATGACAGGCATACACTATTGCTGCGGGTGTCGTTCAAGGGGCAAACACACCCAACCTCGACCTCATCGTTCTCCATCAAAGAGATACGAATATGCTGAAGCCAGCATTTGAAAGCTCAGGACCAGAGCTTTGCAAGGTGTGCTCTGAATTTGTTGCCTTAGATATTAATTGAGAAAGATGAGGTCAAAGTTGGGTGAGTTTGCCCCTTGAACGACACTCGCAGCAATAGTGCATGCCTGTCATCTGATGAGCCCATACGCAGCTCTTTCCCAGCCTCTACATCATTACACAGTACACGTGGTTCCTATCCTTTTCCGACGTTACCCGGAATACCGTTACTTGGGTAGTTTAATATGTCATAGGGACTGATAATACGAATTCCACTTATTTATTTAATCACACAGTGGACACTATACTATGCCACTCTAGTGGCTGTATTGACTTAATCAGTCTTACTAGTAATTTCTAGATAAGTAGCCATAACTGGGGATACAGTCATTATATTGACCTCTACCTTAGTTAAGTAACGCTTATCTTAGTTTTGTGATGTGTAGTTCTCAGAAATCACTTTATTAAATTGCCTTCCCTTTAGTGTGAGACTGACTCAGGGGACTCTGAAAGGAGTTGGTAAATGCCTTCAAAGATGAGCACACTGAATTGCTCAAAGCTTATGAGCCTTGAGGCAGAAAAGGGATTCAGCTTCTCACTGAAGCAAACAATGAGTGCAATACCCATCTTAGATGTAAGCAATAGAGGATACTCTGACTTTAGGTACAAGTTGGAGAAACTATGCCGAAGGCATAAGTAAGTGACTGGCACGGGGAATGTGTGAAGCTAGCCTTCACCACTGTCAACAACGCAAGAGCAAAGGTTAAGTACCCCGGCCTCAGTATGACCACGCTGAGGCGATGGATCACTCTACTACTCGGAGAGGAGAGCGAGTTACCTGAAGAACATGTGTCGGAAGACACCGAGTCAGAGATTCCCGACAGAGTCAGAAACCCTTCAGAAACACTAAGAGAAGAACTAAGAGAAGAACTGACAGAAGCAGAGACAGTGTACTACTACGATACTAACTTGAATTAAAGACATAACACACAAGCTATTACTGTCGACATTCAAATTAGCTCACAAAAATAGATAAATGTATATGAAAAGTTTGACTTGTATTAAAAATTTAACCTATAAAAAAATTAACCTATATAAAAAGTTTGACCTATACAAAAAAGGTTGACCTATTAATATATCACTAAGGAACTACAAATATTTACCTTTACCTTTAATAATGGCAGATTATTTACAATGTAAAACAGCGAAATCCAAGTTATTTCCATTTTTTACCAGTAATTTCCCTTCCCAGGTGCACCTGACAATTTCCTTTTTACTTTGACAATTTCCTCTTTTACACATATCAACTTGTATTTTTCTCTCACTGGCCGTACGAACGAACCTTCCACTCTAACACAACTACATCCGTTACAATACAACCAAAACCAATTCCCTTCCAAAGACTTCCCTCTCAGAACCTTCAAAGTGAGCACAGCTCGCACACACTAATCAACATACTTACACTGCCCTTTACCTTGCCCTTACCCTAAAACCAAAAACAAAACCCTACACTTACTTGTACTGCAAAGCAAAGGGGCGAGCACGGTCACTCGTGGTCTGGTAAACCCCTGTTAATAAATAACTATTCTTGAAAGTTAAATTGGCATCCTCGCCCTCCTTAGGGTTCGGGATTCGACACGTCTGGCTCACCAGACCGCCTACGAATGAGCAATCTTCGTAGAGACAAGCCCTCACGCTCTGGCGAAGACTCAAGGAGTTACAAGTATGGACATCCAGATCGAAGACGTTATGGCTCAGACCGAAGGAGAAGCAGGTCAACTTCACCATACAGTGGAAGAAGGTCGAGTTCCCCTCGCAACACCTACCGACATAACCCCAACAACAGCATGATACGAGACGTCGTCATGAGGAGCAGAGAGGACGAAGCCCAGCTGGAAGCCAACATAGCTCCTACTCAGGCAAGAGACGATCCCCTTCCCCACGAACAAACAGACGCTATTCTCCAAACAGCAACAGACCACGTACCCACAGAAGCGAACAACACACCCGACATGGCTCAACCTCACGACAAAGCTCTAAGCAAAGCTACGAGATCAACCCTCGTCACTCTACACGAAGACAAGAACAAGCTTGTTCACGCTCTCAATCGGCCTCCACTACAGCCACTACACCCACAAAGCAGGAATATGGTGCCTCATTCAACCCCCCTGATCCCTATGGAAAAGGTATGGAACGTATCTGGAAAAAAAGAGAGAAGAGGAAAGGAAGAACGAACAGCAGCAAGCAAAACAACGACCTCGAAACAAACACCAAGCCACCCCACTGCACTTTGATCGCTTAGCAACTTTGGACGTCTGCCACACCACTCTCTTCATGCAATTTACCAATGGACAAGCTAACGACTGGAAATACGACCTACTCTCAAAGAGTCAAAAGGTAGAACTGGGTGCTGAGAACGATCAAGAGCCCAAAGACGAGGAACGCATCAACGAATGGATCAAGATTCCCCCGTCGCGAACTCCACGCCCTCCACTCCTCATCCCATTCTACGGAGGACCACACCGTAACTTTATTGAAACTCTTATGGCCCAAATCAAGGACAACTCAACCAACAAAATCAAACGATCAGCCCTAGACATGGCCATGATTGAAGCAGCAAAGGCAGGTCATGTCCGATCTCCGAAAGATCCAAAACTGCAATGCATCTCGTTTGAAGGTATGATGTTCCTTCTCTCCAAAAACGGATACTGGTCTTGGAAGTTAGTATCACACCTTTACGACCGTCTACATGCCGTTCACATCTCCACTGAACGTGAACCCGGTACGCGAGAGAATGAAGCTCTAACAGCGAATGAGATCATGCGTCATTCCCATTTCTCCCACATCTCCAGCCTTTGGTTTGACACCCTCAAGAAGTCCGTTCATCAACAGAAACAACAGTGGAAAATGGGAGAAGCACTCAACGATTGCCTAGCAAAAGCCCTCCTCTCAATGCTGTCCTACATCGAGTCACACTACGAAGATGCTAACTGCATCGTCAAGGACTTCCGCCAAGTACCGATCAGACCCACTCAGCAACGCACACTACACCCATCTGGCGAATTCGAAACAGAACATCCGGGAGCACTTGCACGAGAACCTGCACCTGCAATTATCAAACGAAAAGATAGAACTGCCCCTTCCGACGTAACAAAACCGACCAAGAGGAGTAAGAAGGAATCGACTGGTGAAGCCACCTGCGAGCTTACTAACACTGAAGATACGACTACCACTGCCAACAAACAAAACATGGCGAAAACTGCGAACACAGACCCTCTGGAACATGCATCTCAAGCAAGCAGCTCATCGAGCTCCCGTTCGGAATCCCCCTTGCCATCATCGCAACCGCCCTCCTGCCTGCAAAACTACCGAAAGCAGCATCTGGCAAGCAAGAACGACAACAGCAACTGCAAGAAGAGGAAGACGACGAAGAAGAAGAGGAGATGGTCCCCCCTACCCGCTTTCGCAACTCCCATGCCATGCTCTTCCATCAAAGCCTCTGCCCTTATCTAAAATCTCAGCCTACTACACCTCCGGTGACCCTGCCGATGACGATGAACCTGATATACTAGCAGATGACGCTATCCTATTCACTGCTCTAGGGCATGACCCACGACCTAAACATCTCCGTCTTTCACGAAGACAAGCAAGGCTACAAGCGAGGTCACTGCCCAACCCAATCAACTTTTCTAACTTGCCCTTGCCTCGAACTATAGCCCGACGTCAAGTCAATGCGGCTTCCCTGACCCCGAGCCCATTGGATTCGTCGTCATCGTCATCGTCATCGTCATCATCGTCCTCGTCATCTTCGTCGACAACTCAAGCCCGTGCCAATATTGGCCCGGAAAACCAACTCCTTACATACCAACTTGCTGATAAAGAGCATAGCGCGTTAAAAAAACGCTTCTAGCAAACATGCCAGCGATTGAAGAACTTCTAAAACAAGCTCGAGGAGCAGTAACAACTACACAACAACAGACTGTGACAAGCAGCGCTTCCCCAACCAACACTGCCAACAACCCCACTCTCGAAGGACCCACTACAACGCATGTTTCGTCTGTAGTGAGTAGTGCTATCCGTGAAGCGCCCCCTTGCTCGAACACGCCCACAACGACCGCCAGCAATAGCAGCAGCAGCAGCAACAGCAGCCCACCGAAGCAACAACTGGAGACCGGAAGCAACAACGACCAACTCGACAATCAAGCCCAGCCTACAGATAACACCAGCGACCCCAGCAAACAAAAACTACCACCCGCCCCTGCCAACCCTACAAGCACACCGGGAAAAACTGCCCAATCGATGAAAGATAAAGCTGGACTAGCGCCGCTGCCCTCCCCCGAAGCCGCTGGAATAACTGAGGAGAAGGACAAGGCAGCAAACCAGGAGCAAGCTAAGAATGATGGTCCGGAGCTGACAGCCAAACAATCTAAGGTTGATCCTAAGGATTCTACCCCTGTGAAGCACGCCACCTCTGCTTTGTCTCCAACTGGAGTGCGTACCTCAAGCCGAAATGCAAAGAAAGAGAAGAATGCCAAGAAAACCAACTAGGGACATCTGGAGTGTTTCCGCTGGATTGAAGCGTTACTACGTACTCTCCGCAAATTCAATAACAGGATACGCAACCTTGTAAAACTGTCGAAGTGGACCTCTGCTGACGCCCAGCGACACTCTATAGCTATATCCACCAACTTCAGCATTGCCGGAAGACTCTTTAAACTATCCAGTACGCAACTCCTCAATTAGTACTAAACTATCCAGTACGCAACTCTTTAAATTATCCAGTACGCCCTCATCCAGTCCAGAAGAATCCGTTGGTCTGCCTACACACCCCTTATGAAAACAACCTACTACATGCTAATCGCAGCCCTTTCAATAGAACCGACCCCGCCCTACGTCGTTTTAAACCCATATTCCATCTACTGCAACGTCAAAACAGAGCAGCTTTTCCGTTCAACATCCCAAACCCTGGCCGCATGCAAGTTGTCTACGGCATAGTCGCACCCGGCACTGTACATAGCTACATAGGAGAATCCTTTCAATGGGCAAAGAGAATGAAATCAGAATTCCGTGGAATGCGAAACTTCGAAACCTCGAAACGACACCAGCCAGGACAAAACCGCCTCCTCGCATATGGAAACCAACTTGGCATGCATCGCTTCGTTTTGATACCTCTCATCCTAATGGGAGCCCTCCCGTAATCAGAAACAAAAATGGAGCAAGACTCAGCCAGAACCAACCGACAAAGTATGGAAGCAAAGTTCATCGCCTGGTTAAAGCCGACCCTCAACATGAGACGGAGAGCCTACCCCACAGCAACGTTTCGCACCAATGCCAACCGAAAACCCTTCTCTCGTCACCGACTAGTATTCCCACATGAAGTCTGCGACTATGATTCCTCATTTGTATGCTCTATGCAATGCAGAAGCCTTGCCAATGCCCAACGGCACACTTGCAACCTTACTTTTTGGGAAGCCATACCCATTCATGGATCTCCACTTATACGCCACTCCATCTCTGCGATCTTTGACGACCTCGAACCCAACACTACCTTTCAGCTTCAAAAGCATGGAAATAATGATGGCCTAGATGATTGGGACTACCTCTCCCGGTTCTATGGAACCACGAAAATCTACGAAGGATATCAGATATCACCCCGCCAACCGTATGTACTACTACGTTCGACTGCAGCCCGCTGCCATCTGATGCGACCAGAGGCCCACTGCCTACTACGCCTGTCCAATTCGGGAGCGATCCTTGAACTAACCGAAAATCTACACGTTGAGCTTATTGCCTACCATCCCTACCGATGGATCAAACACATGCGAAGAGCAACAGCCTACCAAGCACTATGTTTATGGCAGCAAGCGAACAACATTGAAAATCACCGCACCAAACTTTACGCATGCAATGTACTATCACACCACCTGAGAAAGAAGCACCCCCTGATCTTGTCCAACAGAACCTACATCATGGAAACTGGCAAACGACAGAATGTGCATTACAAGAGGAACTCTCCGCACCATACAAGGACTTATACTACAAATTTTGCTCCCTGACAACAACATGAGAAAAACCCTTCTCTCCCTATGCAAAGTGAGCTATAAAAAACCAGCCTCACTTGCGTCCCGCCTCATCAACGCCCCAAGACATCTTGCACGTTTCAAACTCCAACCAGACACAATGGAAAAACCTGCCTGTACTTGCCGAAGCTGGGACAGAAGCATCTGGGTATTGCATGCCTCATTCCATCTGGCATCACAGAAAGGAACCTTGGGAAAGATAGGCAAACTTAGTGCCGCCACCATACCGCATCCCACACCTAGCTTTGTCTTAAAGCCACTCCTCAAGTCAACGATTACCTTCGTGAAACGAATCCAGACTGCCCTACGTCTCCCCAACATTGACTTCGAACGAAATCAATCTATCACCGACAACAAACAAAACAAATCAGCCTCAGAAGAACTCGACTGCAAAACATGGATCAACTTTCTCTACGCCATGGCCGAACAACTACCGCACCGCAACAAGTATCAACTTGGCCGTCTCATTGACAAATACAAAACCCTTAGTGAAATCTGCCCTGATCCGCCCTCGAAATCAATCACAGAGAAGGATATCGTGCAAGCAAGGATACGGCTCTCCCGAATGGTAGTCCAAGCCCTCGACAAAAACAACAATGAACTATGGGTTGAGTGCCCAGTCTTAACCTCAGTGGGAACGCATACAAAAAGAAGTAGTCAAAGCACCCTCCTTCCTCTATGTCGATGTAAACCGAACCGATCTACTGAACGCCTACCGAACCGACTTTGAACAACACAACCTCCAACGTTTCGGCTCACTTCGAACTCGCAAAGCTGCTATCCACTCAACTACTTTACTACCGAAAAACAAAGACCCTGCCAACAAAACTCGACTAATCTGCAATCATGCCCGATCGCCCTGGCGCTCCATCCTCCGTCGAGTAGGGAAGATTCTGAGCTTCCTCACTATAGAACTCTCCAATCGTGTACGCACCTTTAACCTAAACAGACTTGACGAAATACGCTCCCATCTAAACCGCGCGTATAATACCTTCTCCAACAGCACTACGAACGACGCTTCTAGACGTACCATAAAAGTTTTCCAATTCGATGTAAAACAGATGTTCACGTGGTTGGCCCAATCTAGTACGATGCAATCTCTACGTTTTGCCCTGGCCAACATCATCTTCAACCCTCCCAAATCCAGAAACTGGAAACCAGTAGTGTACATCTCGAATACCCTTACAACAAATGGAAAATATGACATTGGATGGAACCGGAGCTACGCCCCACAAGACTATATTGCCTTCACATTTGATCACATAATCAATATTGTGTCACTGGACTTTGCTCATTCTCACTTCATTATTGGCGATGCCGTTTTCGTCCAAAAAGATGGCTGTCCGATCGGTGGCTATCTATCCTCCCCTCTCGCGCAAATGAAATGTATGTGTGACGAAGACGTCCTAATCCGAACGCTACTTACGCCGTCATCCAGCAAACACTTCTACGGAATACGCCAAGTCGACGACCTCCTACTGCTTATACTAGCAAATTGGCACGATGAACTGGAAGTCCAAGAAGCCCAAAAATACTTCAGGCGATACGTGACTCTGGAACAACAACAGAATTACCATTACGACCCCATGCCTACACAGGCGGCCTAGAACTGGAAGAAAACAAACTCGAACCGATCAACAACACTTTCGAAGTGTACCGTCTCTGCACTGAAGAATGGAGTGACCTTGCCGTCGTCAGTCGGACCTTTGCCCGTCTACCGGAGAATGTGCGTAATACCCTGACATATGCCGAGCAATGGCAGCTCTTAAGAAGGACCTTTCCACAAGCCACTGACTCGTGGTAACTGTACCGGTATAGTCATTACCCTTAGATCTATTTCCAACTATAAATCATAGTCACCATCGACGATACTCCAATTACATACCTATACACATTTTCTAACACTCCTTTTTGCCCTGCAGGCTCCCGGTTTGACTAACCGGGGGAACTAGCTAATTCACTAAGGAACTACAAATATTTACCTTTACACCCAATAATGGCCGATTATTTACATTGCAATACAGCGAAATCCAACTTATTTCCATTTTTTACCAGTAATTTCCCCTCCCAGGTGCACCTGACAATTTCCTTTTTACTTTGACAATTTCCTCTTTTACCCATATCAACTTGTATTCGTTCTCTCACTGGCCGTACGAACGAACCTTCCACTCTAACACAACTACATCCGTTACAATACAACCAAAACCAATTCCCTTCCACAGACTTCCCTCTCAGAACCTTCAAAGTGAGCACAGCTATGCCGGCCCACCCGGTATATAATGGCAATACTGATCGTTCCGGTCTGTCGGTTAATCCTTGGCCTGGAGATTACGGAGTCCCTACTTTAGGTATTCTTCAGTCTTCATATCGTTAGGAAGTTACCTGTTTATTAAATATCCTACTATCGTAACAATCTGGACTCGCTAATACAATAAACGGGGTATGGAAATTTTCCTCGGTTTCTCGGAAAATTTCTGTTGAAAAGAGACATCGAGAGAAAAATGGGAGAGGGGTGAATTTTTTCTGATGCGCTTCCTGGGGTTCTATGCTCTTTCTTGAGATGTTTTGGGTCTAGGGGCGTGCAAACGGGTACGGGCAATGATTTTCTTGAGTTGCAGGGCTACTTATGATCTGTTTGTGAGTGGGGCTTGGGTTGCTGACAGACAGGCGTTTTTGGGTCTGACATCTGGCAGCTCAGGGTGCACGAAAGAGGGTTTCATGTGGTGTGGGTGTCGGGCGAGGGTTTCTGGATGCAGGGGCATGTAAGGGGAACTATGGGGGGATGGTTTTGCAGAAAGAGCATGCCGTTTTCGGTCTGTTTGGAGATGTGACAAGGGTTGCTGTGACGCATTGCTGTGAGAAAGGGACACTCCCTCCTCACAAACCTTGGCAAACATGTGAGGAAACCACTCGGATATATATGATTCACGTTTGCTTCAGTGTGGGTTGATATTTTGTGATGTTCTGATGGGGTTCTGATGGGTTTTGGGGCTTGAAAACGCAGATGTTATGTTGACTTGGGTTTGGGGGTATGGGAACTGAGGCAAAGACAAGAGGATTTCATGCGCAAGAGGACGTATTTGGGGAAACAGGGGTGTGGCAAGACGAAAGAGGACATAGGGGAAGACAGGGGAAGCAAACTTTTCAAGGTTTCATGAGCGGAAGGGGTTACAACAGGCACGGTTTGGGGGTGGACATGTCGGTCTGAGGAAGGGGGTCAGAAGGAACGATTTTTCGCAACAAGGGGGTAAGCAGAAAGGCTGCCACCCGAGCGAATGGGAATAGGGGTGGAGGACTACACAGGGAACTTGAAAGAAGCTCGGAATTCCAAAGATAAGGGGGGTTTTCGAAGGATGTAAGTCGACGCCATCATGGCGCAAAAGAGGTCAACGAATCAGACGTGTAGAGCGGACAAAAGCATCAGAGACACGCCAAGTCAGAGGGGGAGATTTGGGGGGTGTTTGCGGACTTTTTACCACATGAGGACTATTGGCTGTTTCGGCCATATCATGATTTTTGACGGCCTAAGTGACAGAGAACGCGGTGTTGAGGAGCAGAAGTGCGTAGAGGATAACAGGGGAACTTGAAGGAGTTGAGGTTTTGGAACAAAGAGGGCTGC
Organism: Paulinella micropora; assembly: GCA_019918135.1. Taxonomy (NCBI): domain Eukaryota; phylum Cercozoa; class Imbricatea; order Euglyphida; family Paulinellidae; genus Paulinella; species Paulinella micropora. The sequence goes on from WBZZ01000380.1 coordinate 252,968, forward strand.
TGGGAACTTGAAGAGAGTCTAGAGAAATAGAGAGCACTTGAACGGATTGTAGGAGGAATGGAAGAGGGGAGTACTGTGGTATGGGGAAAGCAGAGCATGAGAATTTATGCCCTACTTTAGGTGTTCCACATCAGTATGGATTCGACAAATGAGAGGAAGGATAATGGTGGAAAGGGGGAGAGACAAGAAAAGAGAGGAAGGAAGGATGGGGGAAAAGTGGATCAAGCGAAGAAGTGCTATTGGAAAGAGGCATATCTGGAGGAGGAGGATTTTTCGGAGTCGGAACTATGGAACGAGGATGAGATACGTATGGGAAGAAACATATATATCCAAGTGGAAGACACGTGGAAGCTATACAAGGCATGTAGGGAGAGGATCAAGGCTTTGGAGCAGGGGGATGAGAGACAGAGGAAGATTGAGGAATTGGAAGAAGAGGCTGGGACGAACAAACAGATCTACGAGACCTTGTGGGGTTTGGCGAGACAGAGACGTCGGAGATACTTGAAAACTCGATATGATCAGGCTTCTCGGGTGCTTGAGTCATTGGCGTTTAACCCTGACGAGGAGGAAGATGTGGAGGAACGTTGCAAAAACAAGCGGCAACGAACTACACAGCCAAACCCATACCCTTCCCCCCCCCCCCCCCATACCGGTATGATACCGGTATGATACCGGTATGATACCGGTATGATACCGGTATGATACCGGTATGATACCGGTATGGGGCCATAACCCCCCATACCCCCCCAAAAGGGGGGGGGGGGGGTGGGCCATACCACCCCCATGGGAAGGGACTTAGAGAATTTTCATATCGTATGGGGTATGGGGTACGGGGTCATGGGCTATACGGGTATGGGTATGGGGTATGGGGTATGGGGTATGGAGGGTACCAGTATGGTGTATGGGGTATGGGGTATGGGGTATGGGGTATGGGTATGGGGTATGGGGTATGGGGTATGGGGTATGGGTATGGGGTATGGGGTATGGGGTATGGGGTATGTATGGGGTATGATCATGAGGTATGGGGTATGGGGTATGGGGTATGTATGGGGTATGGGGTATGGGGTATGGGGTATGGGGTATGGGGTATGGGGTATGTGGTATGGGGTATGGGGTATGGGTATGGGGTATGGGGTATGGGGTATGGGGTATGTATGAGGTATGAGGTATGGGGTATGGGGTATGGGGTATGGGGTATGGGGTATGGGGTATGGGGGTATGGGGTATGTATGGGGTATGGGGGTATGGGGTATGTATGTGGTATGGGGTATGGGTATGGGGTATGGGGTATGGGGTATGTGGTATGTGGTATGGGGTATGTGGTATGGAGTATGGGGTATGGGTATGGGGTATGGGGTATGGGGTATGGGGTATAGGGTATGGTGTCTGGGGTATGGGGGTATGGGGTATGGGGTATGGGGTATGGGGTATGGGGTATGGGGTATGTATGGGGTATGGTGTATGTGGTATGGTGTATGGGGTATGAGGTATGGAGTATGAGGTATGGGGTATGGGGTATGGGGTATGGGGTATGGGGTATGAGGTATTGGGTATGGGATATGGGATATAAGGTATGTGGTATGTATGGGGTATGGGGTATGGGGTATGAGGTATGGGGTATGGGGTACGAGGTATGGGGTATGAGGTATGGGGTATGTATGGGGTATGGGGTATGGGGTATGGGGTATGTGGTATGGGGTATGGGTTATGGGTTATCGGGTGTGGGGTATGGGGTATTGCGTATGTATGGAGTAGTAATATAGGTTATGGGGTATAGGGTATGTATGGAGTATAGGTTATGGGGTATAGGGCATGGGGTATGTGGTATGAAGAATAGAGTATAGGGTATGTATGAAGTATTGGGTATGGGGTATGTAAGGGATATTCGATATAAATCTATAGATAGTGTTAATAAAAATCAGCTATAAATCTAGATAAACAATAAAAATAAAAATTTCTACTGCCGGCCGGTTTTCTTGATATATTGAATATTATTGATATAAAAATAAGTTACTTTTTTAGTATTAATAATTTAGCAGCTAACTAATTTTCCTTTTATTATATTAATAGTTATAAAATTAATAGTAAAATTAGATAGTAAGCGATGAATTACTTCGACGACAGCCAGTCCTCATCGTCTTCCTCCTGATCATCTTCCTCCTCACCATCTTCCTCCTGATCATCTTCCTCCTGATCATCTTCCTCCTCGACATGCTCGATATTTTCTTCTTCTTCCTGTTTGGCACCCTCTTCCTTTCGGCACCCTCTTTCTGTTCTGCACCCTCTGGACACAGACATCGACAGGGTGGTTCAAGGTGTAACGGATTAGTACACCGGATACAGGTCGTAGCTCCATGAGAGACATCGATTCTCTGATTGCAGGCACAACATTCTATGTTCGGTTCTTCCTCTTCTGCACCCTCACTCCCGTTGTCAGAGTCAGAGCTCGATGTTTTGGGCTTTTTGCTACTTACGCTGGCAAGGACGGCAGCTGGCACTGGAGATTTGCGCTTTTGAGACTCTTTTACCATTTTCTCTCTGAACTTTTGATCCATCTCTTTGCAGCCTGCATTATACTGTGCTGACTCTTCCTCTAACTGCGTGCTAGTCTGCTTTGCGGGCGTGGCAGGTGCTGCAGTCGCAGTGACAACCTGGCTTCCTGTTACGCTGGCAGGGGCGGCAGGTACAGTGACAGCCTGGCTAGCTGTTACGCTGGCATTGGCGGCAGGCTCAGTACTAGTATCCTCACGCACTTCTGCACCAATCGTTGGTAAACTGCCCCCGATCACAGGCGTGCGAAGGGAAGTAAAGATCGACATGCTAAGATTGTCCGGACAATAGAACAAATCATCAAAAAACTTGGCTTTCTCTTTCCATCGCTTCACAACATACGCAATGTCATATTTGTTGTGAGGAAAATTAGCGTTCAGGGCATAGCCTGGGCCCGCCTTTTTGATGACATCTCGGTACTTATCGTCCACCTACATCGTTACATCGTTATGATGTGTGTTTAAATGAAACCAGATACAAACATATGCGTGCACATTAGATATGACCATAACAATACTAACCTCCCAAAGCACCCACTCTCCAGGGTGAATCATATTTGATATCCCAGTCAACAACCCAAGCTTGGGATAAGTCACTGCGACTTGGTAGGGAGTATTCTTCAAGCCACCATCTGTTGTTTCAAAGACGATGCTGTCATAATCTATGTTGGTTGTCTCCCTCAGGCCATATAACATTCGCCACCTAGACAAACAACACTGTATGAGGGGGGGGGGGGGGTATGGGCTATACGGGTATGGGGGGGGGGGGTGGGATGGGCGATACGGAGATGTGGAATAGACCATATGGAAATATGGGACAGAGTGAAAATAGAAGATAAAGCGTTGCTGGAAGATCGATAATTAGCAAGCGACATGGACTTCTTAACCTCAGAACCAAACTACAGAGAAGAGAGAGAGAGAGAGAGAGAGAGAGAGAGAGAGAGAGATACGGATACTAAGAGAGAGGTGGGGATGGGAAGTACGGTTAGGGGGGGGGGGGGCATACCAGTATGGGGGGGGGGGGGGGGGACGATACCGGTATGGGAGGGACGATACCGGTAGGGGGGGGGGATATGTTTGATATCATGTGCCACAAGAATCAGAAAAGCGAATTAGGATGTAATTACTGCTGGCGTAAAGGTAAGAAAATAGAAGGAGATAAAAAACGTAGAAGTTGGCTTTCTGAAGATGCAGCGTTCGCGAGAAAACTTATCTCGATTATGAATTTTACGGAAATGCAGCAGAGAATAGAGGCGAAGCAGTGGAAGGGTTTTCTAAAAAAAAGTCCACTTCTTTTAGTAGATAGATACGTTATAAGTAGATGTACTGCAGATACTGCTCATAGTTTAGGATACGGCGTAGTGCTTCGTTCTATTCTTAAGTTGTTTAAAGGTCAGAGAAAAATTGAAATCAAGCCTTTTAAGCCTTGTAAAAATAATCCTAGAACAGAAGGTGAGATAAAGAAAGAAGAAAAAAGAAAAGAAAAGTATTTGAGAGAAAAAGAAGTAAAGTTAGAATATAGGAGAAAGCAAAAGTTGTTTCAGATAGATAGTAAGTATTGGAAAAGAATGGATGCAAGTTTTTTGAGGTTTTGTTCATTTTCTGGTTACTCTACTACTGCTGTTCCTATGGGCAGCAAAGACAGTACTGGATCAAGGCTTACAATGCATGAATGCTTGAAGTACGCAGTTAATTGCTACAAAGACGCGAAGGATATAGGTAAAAATACCAATACCATCTTTCTCTCCCCCCCCCCCTATACCCGTATTGTCCATCCCCCCCCCCCCACTAACCGATACCATACATGTAGCTTGCTAATTATTCATATCACATCATCTATTTATCTTGAATTTCAACTGTGTCCCCTATTTTCATATCACATATTTCATATCTTCATATAGCTCCCCCCCTATACGGGTATGGCTGGTACGGGTATGGATGTTACTGATACGGGTATGGCACGTACTTTTAATTTTTGCGTAAGTTGCTTTTAGTTTTTATAATTGTAATATTATTAATACATATTTTATAAATCTAAAATGTGTTTCTTTATTTTTACAGGTTGTTTGGCGGATGGGCCGTATAGAACCTGGGAAGCGCTTGGACAACTATTTGGTGATATTGATCCTGACAGCAAGTTTGGGAGCGAAGGTTCAGTAATCATAACAGGAAAGTATGTAGATGACTTGATAGAGAAAGAACGACAAGTTTGAAAACTAGTACTTGAGCACTTACCTGAATGTGATCATGCATTTGTTTTTCATCATATGGAACATATTGTTCAAGATATGAAAGAGATAGGTAGTTGTAGAAATATATGGATTATGCCTGGTGAACGTGCTATGGGAGGGCAGGTGCGCAAAATACACAGCAAGTCTAATCCTACTGCAAATCTTGCTGCTGTAGTGTCAATGAATGCTAATTCACGAGCGCAAGCAGGTTTTGTTCAACTTGGTAATGATTTATTTGATAGATTTCAGAACATTTCTGAACTTGAAAGACAACTGAAAAAAATTTAAAAAAATCTTTAAGTATTATTTATTATTTAATTAATACAATTAATACCGATTACAACTTAGTGGCAAGTAGTACGAATATCATAGTCACTAGTGTACAACAGTGTTGTTTTCTTTGATTTCTAAGCTTCCTCACTTGTTTTATGTTTCACAAACATTATAAATATGTTGAACAAGCTAGTATTAATATTATTTCATGCATACTTCAAGTAGGCAGTGAGTACGTATTGCGACTACAAGTAATGGTAAGTAGTGTGAATGTCATAGTGACTAGTGTAAAGCAATATCACTTTCTTTAATTTCTAAGCTTCATCACTAGTTTTATGATTCAAAAATATTATATTAATAAATATGTTAAACAAGCTACTACTAATATTATTTATATTTCATACCTCATACCCCATACCCCATACCCCATACCCCATACCTCATACCTCATACCACATACCCCATACCCCATACCCCATACCCCATACCTCATACCCATACACCATACACCATACCCCATACCCCATACTCCATACCACATACCCCATACCTCATACCCCATACCCCATACACCATACCCCATACCCCATACCCCATACACATACCCCATACCCCATACCTCATACCCCATACCCCATACACCATACACCATACTCCATACCCCATACCCCATACCCCATACCTCATATCGCATACCCCATACCCCATATATACCCCATACCCCATACCCCATATATACCCCATACCCCATACCCCATACCCCATACCCCATACCTCATACCTCATGCATACCCATACCCCATACCCCATACCCCATACCCCATACCCCATACCCCATACTCCATACTCTATACCCCATACCCCATACACCATACCCCATACCCCCTCCATACCCCCCCATACCCCCTCCATACCCCCCAATACCCCCCTCATACCCCGGTATGGCCCGTACCCCCCCCCCATACCGGTATCATACCGGTATGGGGGGGGGGTATGGGTTTGGCTGTGCTAACTACTTGTCGTAGGATGGTAGGGGGGGAATACCTCTGATTGCATCCTACTTTAGGTCTCAATGGAAAAGAGGAAGACAGGCAAGGAGGAAAAAGGGGACGGGGAAAAGGAGGCAGACGAGGAGAAGAGGGAGGGGGGGACACCGGAGTTTTGGAGAAAGGCATGGGAAGAGGAGACTGAGGAGGGGGCAAAGGGGGAAATACGAATAGGCAAGGATGTTTACAAGCAGGTGGTGGCAACAGCGGAGGAATATGAAACATTTCGGGTGAAACTGCTAGAATGTGCAAAGAGAAGGGAGGTCTGCCCTCATGAGCTAGAAAGAAGACGGGAGGCAATGGCCAAGGCAGAGAAGGCGAAATTTCTGCTTTGATGTTGGCTGAGATGAGGCGGGCACGATACGTGTACTGTGGAACCAAGGGGCGAGGGAAATCCGGAGACAGTTCAAGGAGTCAAGGGAGGCTTTCAAACGGGAAAGACGGGAATATGAGGAGCCCAGGAAGGCTGGGGAGCAGGAGAAACAAAGAAGGAAGGGGGAATGGACAAGGAGGAGGAACAACCTTCTAAGAAGGCTAAGAAGGGGGAGTGAGGGACACTAGGAAACACGATACATACTTCTACTTTAGGACAGAATACGGCATCGGATGAGAATACGGGAGGTAAGGATGGGGATATCGGAGGAGGAAAAGAAGTTGGGACAGATAGGGGGAGTGGAATATAAGATGGATGAGGAGGCTCAACGGTTTGTAGAGGAAATGGGATATCGGTGGGGTGAACGGGTGGGAGCGATTATAGACACGGATCGGGTCCGAAGGGATGCAAGGTGGATGGCAATTAGAGCTATGTGGGAATTGCAAAATCGTTGGTATAGCAACGACGAGGGTTTATGGAAGGTGTTTGCCATGACGGAGGAAGCACAATACCAATACAGTTTCATGGCTGTGTTGACGAAGGTACAGGGGAAATGGACATCAGAGAGAATCCATACGGCATGGGCATGTGCCAAGGGGAAGGTGGAACACGCGAGGAAGTGGGTGAAGGTTTTGAAGGACCGGGGGGAGGACAGCTGGAGAATGTTTGTGGGACCGCTACGGATCAGGAGTATCATAGAAAGGGTGGAGAAAACCACACCGGACAAGGATTGGGACAGTCACGAAACGCGGGCATGGATTGAGACTTTAGAAAAGGAGCGGAGGCAACAGAGACGGGAAGAGAAGGAACGGAATAACGCAATGAACGACCAGGACGAGACATCCGACAGGGAGGTAGAGAGGAAGGAAGGGGTATCGGGGAAGGAAGAGGGTTCGAGAAGTTGGAGACGGGAGCGGAAGTAGTGGAGTGGATGCAAGGCCTATTTAAGGAAATGTGGGACGAATGCATGCGGGAAGAGATATAGAGAAGCGGAGGGGAAGGGAAAAGGGACAGAGAGTAAATACAGATAAGGGTGGCCTTACAGAAAATCAAAACAAAAAAGGAAAACAAACGGGGGTATTATGGTGGAACGGTACAGGAACGAGAAGCTCGGGCTTGGGGGTCAGATGAGGAAATAAAGCGAACAGATATAATAATCCCACGGGAACATGTACATATGAGGACCACGGTTTCAATCATAACATACTTTATACTTTAGAATTCGAGATGGAGGCACAACCTGGGGCACCGGAGTTCAGAGACGACGAGGACGTGGGATGGATAGGACCGACCATTCGCGCGATACCGTTTACACCGGCGAGCCGACGGGAGGACCCAATGCGGTACACGGAGGCTAAGGCGGAGGCACCGCCGGCGGCATCGGATCCGACGTATGCGAGGAACCCACCAACTATGTCGCTATTTTTCCACGAACTGATGCAACGTACGCCGCAGATGGCACCGGAGATATACAGGCAGTTGTCGACGAAAAACTACAAGGTGTGGACAAAAAGGGAGGACGAAGGGGGCATATACAGCGAGGTGGACCAGCGGCCGACGTGGATGTGGCCCAAGGGAAGACCAACATATGGGCCGGGGATGATGATGGTGGACCTGATCCATTTGGCGGAAGCGCTGTACATATGGGTTGGGTTTTACCGGGACAAAGTGAGTAAAACGAAGCTGCCCAATTTCGTGATGAATCGGATGTTGGAGGAGGGGGTATATATATCGAACGGGGACATCAAGTCGTTGTGTCTGGCAGCGGGGGCGCAGAGACGGGAGTTACAACAAGCGGCCGCAAAGATGGCGGATGCGATAACGAGGTGGGACGCGGCGTTTTCCAGGAACCCGGCGGAGGAACTGGCGGATCTGATACAGAATTGACATACGGGTTGGGCACGGAGCCTTAGATGGCGGGGCCGACTGACGTGGGGGCAAAAATGGAGAAGAGGGATGCATCACTGTACAAGTTGTTGGAAGAGGCAGCGGCGTTGAACGATGCGGCGACAGAGGCGGAAAAGGAGGCAAAACGGAAGGAACTGCGGCCATTGGTCTTTGGTTTGTCCATCCTGAACGGTATACGTGGATCAGGATTCGGATGGCGGCGGCGGAGGCGGAAGCGGCAACAGCGTCCCCGGAAAAGCGGAAGAAAAAGAAGAAGAAGGGGAGGCAGTCGGAGAGAGCGCCGAGCTCTGATTCGGGGAATACAGATCGAGGTCAAGGGAAGGGGGAAAAGGGGAAAAGCGGAGGCGACGTGGCACAAGCAAGTCAAAGATCGACGGAAAAGAACAACGGGAAAGGATCCTTGGACAGCTCCGTAAGACGCAGCTGCTGTAGGAACACGGGGATAGGCCAATTGTTGCGAGCAAACAGCACGAGTACGAGTATATGAACAAGGTACGTAAGTTCATTGTGGCTTTGCGGATTGATGCTAAAGCGGCACTATGTGGGGACCCAGCGGACCAAGTGTGCTACCTGTTGGGCAACTTGGTGGGATCAGGTGACGAACACACGCGGTTACTTGACACGCACGTTTGGGAGGAGCGGTTCAAGAAGGAATTCGGGGAGCGAGGGGCGAATAACAAGAAGGCGGTGGTCGATGTCGCTCATTTTGTGTTCGCCGACGTGTACCAGTTTAACCAACTTCTTGACAGGGGGGATGAGATAGAGGTGCTAAAGGACGCGGCACAGGCTGTGGTTACGAAGAGGACTGCATTACGGGACATCTTTGCCAGTATCGCGGTGCTCAGTCTGTTGCACGAGAAGAAGGAGATATATCCAATGGTTCTGGCGGGGATATGGAAGGATATAGAGACGAAAGCGGTGGTTCCAGAGATCGCGGCACAGGTGATAGCTTCGGCGGATATCACGCCGGAGGGCAAAACCCGATGGCAGGGGTTGAACACCACTTACAATCCGGTCAGCTGGGCATTACATGAGGAAGACCCGGCGTTGATCGATCGTGTGATCACATCGCCAGCGGTGACCGCGAAGTGGCCACAGGCAAGGTTCAACTATGGAGGCAGCGGAGGCTTTCGGGGGGCGGACGCCCCGACAGTTCACGCAAGGGGGGGGAGATCGGGCGCCGAGGCATGACGGGGGGTATAGACCACGGGGCTCGAGTTATGGGGATGGAGGATACCAGGAGCGACGACAGGAGCGGCGACCACCGCAAGTGTTTCATGCAGATCGGGCGCCTCGAGGAGGGGAAAGGCGAAGTTCGACGCCTTCTCTTTCTTTTCATTTCGGCTTGAGGTACGCACTCCAGTTGGAGACAGAGCAGAGGTGGCTTGCTTCACAGGGGTAGAGTCCTTAGGATCAACCTTAGATTGTTTGGCTGTCAGCTCCGGACCATCTTTCTTAGCTTGCTCCTGGTTTGCTACCTTGTCCTTTCCTTCAGTTATTCCAGCGGCTTCGGGGGATTGGGCAGTTTCTTCCGGTGTGCTTGAAGGGTCGGCAGGGGTGGGTGGTAGCTTTTGTTTGCTGGGGTCGCTGGTGTTATCTGTAGGCTGGGCTTGATTGTCGAGTTGGTCTTTGTTGCTTCCGGTCTCCAGTTGTTGCTTTGGTGGGCTGCTGCTGCTGCTGCTGCTGCTGCTATTGCTGGCGGTCGTTGTGAGCGTGCTCGAGCAAGGGGGCGCTTCACGGATAGCACTACTCACTACAGACGAAACATGCGTTGTAGTGGGTCCTTCGAGAGTGGGGTTGTTGGGAGTGTTGGTTGGGGAAGCGCTGCTTGTCACAGTCTGTTGTTGTGTAGTTGTTACTGCTCCTCGAGCTTGTTTTAGAAGTTCTTCAATCGCTGGCATGTTTGCTAGAAGCGTTTTTTTAACGCGCTATGCTCTTTATCAGCAAGTTGGTATGTAAGGAGTTGGTTTTCCGGGCCAATATTGGCACGGGCTTGAGTTGTCGACGAAGATGACGAGGACGATGATGACGATGACGATGACGATGACGACGAATCCAATGGGCTCGGGGTCAGGGAAGCCGCATTGACTTGACGTCGGGCTATAGTTCGAGGCAAGGGCAAGTTAGAAAAGTTGATTGGGTTGGGCAGTGACCTCGCTTGTAGCCTTGCTTGTCTTCGTGAAAGACGGAGATGTTTAGGTCGTGGGTCATGCCCTAGAGCAGTGAATAGGATAGCGTCATCTGCTAGTATATCAGGTTCATCGTCATCGGCAGGGTCACCGGAGGTGTAGTAGGCTGAGATTTTAGATAAGGGCAGAGGCTTTGATGGAAGAGCATGGCATGGGAGTTGCGAAAGCGGGTAGGGGGGACCATCTCCTCTTCTTCTTCGTCGTCTTCCTCTTCTTGCAGTTGCTGTTGTCGTTCTTGCTTGCCAGATGCTGCTTTCGGTAGTTTTGCAGGCAGGAGGGCGGTTGCGATGATGGCAAGGGGGATTCCGAACGGGAGCTCGATGAGCTGCTTGCTTGAGATGCATGTTCCAGAGGGTCTGTGTTCGCAGTTTTCGCCATGTTTTGTTTGTTGGCAGTGGTAGTCGTATCTTCAGTGTTAGTAAGCTCGCAGGTGGCTTCACCAGTCGATTCCTTCTTACTCCTCTTGGTCGGTTTTGTTACGTCGGAAGGGGCAGTTCTATCTTTTCGTTTGATAATTGCAGGTGCAGGTTCTCGTGCAAGTGCTCCCGGATGTTCTGTTTCGAATTCGCCAGATGGGTGTAGTGTGCGTTGCTGAGTGGGTCTGATCGGTACTTGGCGGAAGTCCTTGACGATGCAGTTAGCATCTTCGTAGTGTGACTCGATGTAGGACAGCATTGGGAGGAGGGCTTTTGCTAGGCAATCGTTGAGTGCTTCTCCCATTTTCCACTGTTGTTTCTGTTGATGAACGGACTTCTTGAAGGTGTCAAACCAAAGGCTGGAGATGTGGGAGAAATGGGAATGACGCATGATCTCATTCGCTGTTAGAGCTTCATTCTCTCGCGTACCGGGTTCACGTTCAGTGGAGATGTGAACGGCATGTAGACGGTCGTAAAGGTGTGATACTAACTTCCAAGACCAGTATCCGTTTTTGGAGAGAAGGAACATCATACCTTCAAACGAGATGCATTGCAGTTTTGGATCTTTCGGAGATCGGACATGACCTGCCTTTGCTGCTTCAATCATGGCCATGTCTAGGGCTGATCGTTTGATTTTGTTGGTTGAGTTGTCCTTGATTTGGGCCATAAGAGTTTCAATAAAGTTACGGTGTGGTCCTCCGTAGAATGGGATGAGGAGTGGAGGGCGTGGAGTTCGCGACGGGGGAATCTTGATCCATTCGTTGATGCGTTCCTCGTCTTTGGGCTCTTGATCGTTCTCAGCACCCAGTTCTACCTTTTGACTCTTTGAGAGTAGGTCGTATTTCCAGTCGTTAGCTTGTCCATTGGTAAATTGCATGAAGAGAGTGGTGTGGCAGACGTCCAAAGTTGCTAAGCGATCAAAGTGCAGTGGGGTGGCTTGGTGTTTGTTTCGAGGTCGTTGTTTTGCTTGCTGCTGTTCGTTCTTCCTTTCCTCTTCTCTCTTTTTTTCCAGATACGTTCCATACCTTTTCCATAGGGATCAGGGGGGTTGAATGAGGCACCATATTCCTGCTTTGTGGGTGTAGTGGCTGTAGTGGAGGCCGATTGAGAGCGTGAACAAGCTTGTTCTTGTCTTCGTGTAGAGTGACGAGGGTTGATCTCGTAGCTTTGCTTAGAGCTTTGTCGTGAGGTTGAGCCATGTCGGGTGTGTTGTTCGCTTCTGTGGGTACGTGGTCTGTTGCTGTTTGGAGAATAGCGTCTGTTTGTTCGTGGGGAAGGGGATCGTCTCTTGCCTGAGTAGGAGCTATGTTGGCTTCCAGCTGGGCTTCGTCCTCTCTGCTCCTCATGACGACGTCTCGTATCATGCTGTTGTTGGGGTTATGTCGGTAGGTGTTGCGAGGGGAACTCGACCTTCTTCCACTGTATGGTGAAGTTGACCTGCTTCTCCTTCGGTCTGAGCCATAACGTCTTCGATCTGGATGTCCATACTTGTAACTCCTTGAGTCTTCGCCAGAGCGTGAGGGCTTGTCTCTACGAAGATTGCTCATTCGTAGGCGGTCTGGTGAGCCAGACGTGTCGAATCCCGAACCCTAAGGAGGGCGAGGATGCCAATTTAACTTTCAAGAATAGTTATTTATTAACAGGGGTTTACCAGACCACGAGTGACCGTGCTCGCCCCTTTGCTTTGCAGTACAAGTAAGTGTAGGGTTTTGTTTTTGGTTTTAGGGTAAGGGCAAGGTAAAGGGCAGTGTAAGTATGTTGATTAGTGTGTGCGAGCTGTGCTCACTTTGAAGGTTCTGAGAGGGAAGTCTTTGGAAGGGAATTGGTTTTGGTTGTATTGTAACGGATGTAGTTGTGTTAGAGTGGAAGGTTCGTTCGTACGGCCAGTGAGAGAAAAATACAAGTTGATATGTGTAAAAGAGGAAATTGTCAAAGTAAAAAGGAAATTGTCAGGTGCACCTGGGAAGGGAAATTACTGGTAAAAATGGAAATAACTTGGATTTCGCTGTTTTACATTGTAAATAATCTGCCATTATTAATATTAAAGGTAGAGGTAAATATTTGTAGTTCCTTAGTGATATATTAATAGGTCAACCTTTTTTGTATAGGTCAAACTTTTTATATAGGTTAATTTTTTTTATAGGTTAAATTTTTAATACAAATCAAACTTTTCATATACATTTATCTATTTTTGTGAGCTAATTTGAATGTCGACAGTAATAGCTTGTGTGTTATGTCTTTAATTCAAGTTAGTATCGTAGTAGTACACTGTCTCTGCTTCTGTCAGTTCTTCTCTTAGTTCTTCTCTTAGTGTTTCTGAAGGGTTTCTGACTCTGTCGGGAATCTCTGACTCGGTGTCTTCCGACACATGTTCTTCAGGTAACTCGCTCTCCTCTCCGAGTAGTAGAGTGATCCATCGCCTCAGCGTGGTCATACTTAGGCCGGGGTACTTAAGCTTTGCTCTTGCGGTGTTGACAGTGGTGAAGGCTAGCTTCACACATTCCCCGTGCCAGGCACTTATGCCTTCGGCATAGTTTCTCCAACTTGTACCTAAAGTCAGAGTATCCTCTATTGCTTACATCTAAGATGGGTATTGCACTCATTGTTTGCTTCAGTGAGAAGCTGAATCCCTTTTCTGCCTCAAGGCTCATAAGCTTTGAGCAATTCAGCGTGCTCATCTTTGGAGGCATTTACCAACTCCTTTCAGAGTCCCCTGAGTCAGTCTCACACTAAAGGGAAGGCAATTTAATAAAGTGATTTCTAAGAACTACACATCACAAAACTAAGATAAGCGTTACTTAACTAAGGTAGAGGTCAATATAATGACTGTATCCCCAGTTACTGGCTACTTATCTAGAAATTACTAGTAAGACTGATTAAGTCAATACAGCCACTAGAGTGGCATAGTATAGTGTCCACTGTGTGATTAAATAAATAAGTGGAATTCGTATTATCAGTCCCTATGACATATTAAACTACCCAAGTAACGGTATTCCGGGTAACGTCGGAAAAGGATAGGAACCACGTGTACTGTGTAATGATGTAGAGGCTGGGAAAGAGCTGCGTATGGGCTCATCAGATGACAGGCATGCACTATTGCTGCGAGTGTCGTTCAAGGGGCAAACTCACCCAACTTTGACCTCATCTTTCTCAATTAATATCTAAGGCAACAAAATTCAGAGCACACCTTGCAAAGCTCTGGTCCTGAGCTTTCAAATGCTGGCTTCAGCATATTCGTATCTCTTTGATGGAGAACGATGAGGTCGAGGTTGGAAAATGTTGCCACGAACGTCCTCAGTAATATTACTGAGGACATTCAAGTGGCAAACTTTGATCTCCTCGTTCTCCATCAATCTAAGTGATACGACAAATCTGAAGCCAGCATTGGAAAGCTTGGGATAAGAGCTTTCCAACGGTGTGAGCTGCATTTCCGAATCTCAAAGATTGATTGAGAAAGATGAAGTCAAAGTTTGAATGTTTTGCCACTTGAATGTCCACAGTAATACAAAGCAACCTGAGTTGGAAAACAGCCACAGCTTGAAACGCTCAGTATGGATGAATTTGCGCATTCATCACATCGATAAGAATAAGTAATTATTCATACTTGCACATCCCTAAAAGATGTCTCTGGAAAGGAATATTCATATTACTGGGGTCATGCAAATGGCAACACCCTAACTTCGAACTCATTTTCCTCAATCAATATTTGAGATACGACCAAGCTGAATACATGCTTCGAAAGGCTTTGTCCTAAGCTTTCGTATGGCGCCTTCAGACTTGTCATAGCCTTACTAATGACTGAGAAAGCGGAGCGCAAAGTTGGGCAGTTTCACCACTTACTGTCCTTAGTAATAACATCTTCGATCTCACACCTCGCCCTGCCAGGGAGAAAACAGACTACAAGCAGATACAACTGTAAGATCAATCGATGTATCTTTGGGGGAAATGTTAAGAGAAACAGGGTACAAGCCCATGTAAGTGTAAGCAACGTGAAATGGGAAATGACACTAAGAACTAGGAAAAACTATCAAGGCGGGGGTATGACTTATGATATGTAAAACAGCACGACAAACCTATTTCCTACCTATGTATGTATGAGAGATATATGTAGCTTTTCACGTACACACCTGAATATGTACAGTGATGTACAGTTTTTTTTCGGCGGCCAAGAAATACATGAACATGAACAAATAGTACGCACGCTCTTTCTGCAATGTGTAATTTTGCATGGCAAGCATGCCTGCTTCTTCCCGCGTTAAACAACACGGCGACATTCAACTGGCAAACTCGACCAACTTTGATCTTCCTTCTTCTTTTCCTTTTTTCCTTTTTGTGTGTGTGTGTGTGTGTGTCAACAGTATTGCTACAATGAATCAAAAGACAGACTTTGAAAGCTCGAAGCAAGGGCTTTCAAATGACATGCTGAGAATTTTCGTACCTTAAACATACTGACTGAGAACGGTACGTTCAAAGTTGGATCGTTTCGCCAGTTGAATTGAGATGTTTGTAGTTCTTAAGTACAAAGAGCCACGACTTCAAGCTCTTCGATCTTAGCTGATATTTGCACCCATAGCCTGCAGCCTGTATAAATGGCTGAGTAGAAAGCTCTTGTTGAGAGCTTTCAAATGAGCCAATGCACAAGCCGCAGACATCAAAACTGGCTGAGAACGAATCTTTTCAAGTTATTGCTCGTTGTACTTAAAGACAAAAAACTTCTCATTACCCCAGAAATACCGCGTTCACAACACCGATTATATGCAAATCCTAATTACACAACGTATATATATATATATATATATATATATATATGTATGTACATATATATATATAAACATGTTATTTCTGAGCGATAAAATGACACAATATCACACACGCGAATCACACTCAGACAGAGCAGATGAGGTGCTGTAAGTATTAAGGATAAGTACAATAGGTCTTGAAGATAAGTGTAGGAGGCGGGCTAGGGCTAGCATGAATATGCGCAACGACTCTCTCTCTCTCTCTCTCTCTCTCTCTCTCTCTCTCTCTCTCTCTCTCTGATATTCGACATTCATTTTTATATGAGAAGGGCCCCCGCCTTGTATGATTGTATATACGTTGCATATTTATGTGTATGTACGTGCAAGTGTATAGCATAGTAGTAGTAGTAGTAGTAGTAGTAGTAGTAGTAGTAGCAGTAGCAGTAGCAGTAGCAGCAGCAGTAGTAGTAGTAGTAGTAGTAGTAGTAGTAGTAGTAGAAGTAGTAGTAGTAGTTAAATGACTAGAAAACCCCTCTCTGTAAACGTTTTCTATCATAAGAAATTCTCTCACTTCTTGACAACACTCAGGAATGACTTCAAGCGCTTCGTTCTAAGCTATGTAAGGTATGTAATGTAATGTATGTAATAGATCTTGTAATGTATGTAATAGATCTTGTAATGTATGTAATGCATGCAATGTATGTAATGCATGTAATGTATGTAATGTATACATACATACAAGAACAAGAAGTAGCCAAGACACAGGCATTCCGCAAGAACTATTACAATCAAGTGGCAGAGCAGTCCAAGTTTGACGCTCATTCTTCTCAATCAATCTGTTGAGAGCACACCATTGGAAAGGTCTTGTCCTGAGCTCATTCTTCTCAATCAATCTGTTGAGAGCACACCATTGGAAAGCTCTTGTCCTGAGCTTTCTAATGATGGCTTGAGCTATCGTATCACTTGTATTGACGGAGATGCGAGCATTCCCGTCTTAAACGTTAACTTAATGATCTATTCGTAGTGCTCTTTCCCAGCCCGCTACCCAGTCGCCGACCGCCTCCTCGTTGCCGTTAGTTCGGCCGTTTCGGCTTCGGTTTTGGTTGTTTGCCCCAATTCCACCGTTATTACCGTTGGTGTTGTCCACCGCCGCGCGATGAGAATTCCCACCGTTATCGCTACTGCTCTCCACATTCGTTTCCTATGTTCCCCCCGTTTTTGCTACTACTGCCTACTAGTACTGCTGCTACTACTACTTGCTAGTCGCCGCCGCCGCCTGCTGCTAGCGACGTAACGTACGTAACGTGCG
>WBZZ01000380.1:277500-280000 GCA_019918135.1 Paulinella micropora
AAAAAAAAAAAAAAAAAAAAAAAAAAACGTATCTTGCGGTGAAAAGACTAGGGAAGAATTCCAGCAACCCAAAGTTTTGTGCAAAAACAACGTATTCTGCGGTGAAAAAAAATCACTGGCCGAAATATTTCCTGGCCGCAATTTTTTTACCCGTCCTTAGTGGGTGTGTTGTCATCTTTGGCCCGTTCTGCACCCCCACCATCACCCAGAGTTCCGGGTTCTGGGGCGTGAAAGTGGCACCACCACAAAACAGGCTTTTCAGGAAGCAAACCCCAGAAAGTGGCACCACAGGCCAGGCTTCTCAGGAAGCAAACCCCGAGAAAGTGGCACCACAAGCCAGGCTTTTCAGGAAGCAAGCCCAGAAAGTGGCACCACAGACTAGGCTTTTCAGGAAGCAACACCCAGAAAGTGGAACCAGCAACCCGGAATTCTGGGTGGTGTACAATAACTCTAATATTTATCGGTCACCTCCACAAAATGTGGTCAGCTTACCGATAAAACTACACATGCGGCGCGCCAAATTTGACGCGTTTTGCGGGCTCGCCGGCCCGGAAAGTGCACCACAGACCAGGCTTTTCAGGATGCTGCAAGCCCAGGAAGTGGCACACCAAGAACCCGGAATTCTGGGTATGTATGTATGTATGTATGTATATATGTATGTATGTATGACCATTGTTTGTGTCGGCTGCACCATCTGTACGCTCCCTATTTTAACAAGCACATGCATAAGCAAATATATATATATATATATATATATATATATATATATATATATATGTACGTATGTATGTATGTATGTATGTATGTATGTATGTGTGTGTGTATGTATATATAAATATATAAATATGTAAACATAAGTATAAATAAATATATAAACATAAATATAAATATAAAAATAAATATAAAAATATAAATATAAATATATTATATATATATATAAAATGCATAATTGGCACACACACCACACACACACACACACACACAAATATATATATATATATATACATATATATATATCACCTGATGGCAGCACGACCCTATAGAGTCGAGAGAGAGAGAGAGAGAGAGAGAGAGAGAGATGGATGAAAAAAAAAACAAAAACAACAACAAAAAAAAAAAAAAAAAAAAAAAAAAAAAAAAAAAAAAAAAAAAAAAAAAAAAAAAGAAAAGAAAAAGAAAAAACACACACACACATACAGATACACACACACTCACACACACACTCACACGTCATCTATTCCTGATTTCTCTCACCTGACGGCAGCACCACCCCGTAGAGTCTCTGTTGCTGTGCGGGCAGGGTGGAAGCAGCTGGCGTCGCGTGCGGGATGAATACACCGCCGTGGATATAGCTGGCCGTAGCTGGCTCACCACCGTACCTGTTTGTATGTACGTGTGTATGGAGAACAACAGGCAGGCAGGTAGGTAGGTAGGTAGGTAGATAGATAGATAGATAGATAGATAGATAGATAGATAGATAGATAGATAAATAGATAGATAGATAAATATATAGATAGACAGACAGACAGACAGATAGACAGACAGACAGACAGCCCCCCCCCCCCCCCCCCCCCACTCCAAATAGATAGGTTAGATAGATAGGGAAAGTTTGCGCTGCTTGCAGGATAAAGACATCGCCGTGGATGTAGCTAGCAGTAGCTGGTTCACCCACCCTACCTGTTTGTATGTACGTGTGCATGAAGAAAAAATCCCCCCCCCCCCCCCCCATATAGATAGGTAGATATGTTTGGTCTATCAGCTCTGCATAACCGAAGACACAGGCATCCATTCCACCCTGCCGCCAATCGGCGACTGATAGGTAGATAGATGGGAATCAACACACCGCAATGGATATAGCTGGCAGTAGCTGGTTCCCAGCGTGTATCCCCCCCCCCCCCCCCCCCCCCCCAAAAAAAATAGATAGGTAGATAGATGGGGGAAATTTGTGCTGCTTGTGGAATCAACACACCACCGTGGATATAGCTAGCAGTAGCTGGGTCACTACTGTACCTGTTTGTATGTACGTATGTATGTATGCATGCACGTATGTACGGAGAATAAATTCACCCACCTTCAACCCCCCCACCCCCCCCCCCCCCCCCCCAAGTAGGTCGTCAAGTAGAGGTAGGTTGTTGAATCATGTTACAATATAATGTGATAGTAGGTTGGCAGGGTACACATGACAAGGGGAGGGAGCAGATAGAAAGATTGATAAAAAAACTTTCGCATAAATTCAACGAGTTCAACGGCAGAACGTGAAAAACTTCCCGGAAATATATCCATATTATGGCAGGTTTTTTAGCTATATCAATGCCATTCAAGGTGAAGACTCACGAAGTTTCAATTGGTAGGTAGGTAGATAGGTAGAAAGATAGGTGGGGGTTACATAGATGGATCGATAGATAGGTAGATAGATAGGATAGGTTGTTTAAATCAACTTACAATCTTTGCTAGTACATCGATGGATCGATAGATAGGTAGATAGGGGTAGGTTGTTTGA
>WBZZ01000380.1:305000-307500 GCA_019918135.1 Paulinella micropora
TGGTTAGTTCGTCAGTTAGTTAGTTAGTTAGTTAGTTAGTTAGTTAGTTAGTTAGTTAGTTAGCTAGCTAGTTAGTTAGTTAGTTAGTTAGTTAGTTAGTTAGTTAGCTAGTTAGCTAGTTAGTTAGGTAGTTAGGTAGTTAGTTAGTTAGTTAGTTAGTTAGTTAGGTAGTTAGTTAGTTAGTTAGTTAGTTAGTTAGTTAGTTAGTTAGCTAGTTAGTTAGTTAGTTAGTTAGTTAGTTAGTTAGTTAGTTAGTTAGTTAGTTATGTCAGGTAAGCCAGGACGCTGTCCTCTTGGTTGATTGGAAGATAAAAATATAGAATAGATAGAAAAGATAGAAAAGATAGAAAAGATAGAACAGATAGAACAGATAGAAAAGATAGAATAGATAGAATAGATAGAATAGATAGAATAGATAGAACAAATAGAATAGAATAGATAGAAAAGATAGAATATATGTATACCTGCAAAGATAAGCTCTCTGGTAAGCCAGGACGCTGTCGTCTTGGTTGATTGGAAGATTAAACAAGTAGAGAACAGATAGAGTAGATAGAATAGATAGAATGGATAGAATAGATAGAATAGATAGAACAGAAAGAGCAGATAGAATAGATAGAATAGATAGAATATATGTGTACCTGCAAAGATAAGCTCTCTGGTAAGCCAGGACGCTGTCGTCTTGGTTGATTAGAAGATTAAAAAAATTATAGAAAAGATAGAGTAGATAGATAGATAGAACAGATAGAATAGATAGAAAAGATAGAATACATAGAACAGATAGAATAGATAGAGCAGATACTGTCGATTTGGTTGATTGGAAGATAAAAAATATAGAACAGATAGAATAGATAGAAAAAAATATAGAACAGATAGAGTAGATAGAATAGATAGAATATATGTATACCTGCAAAGATAAGCTCTCTGGTAAGCCAGGACGCTGTCGTCTTGGTTGATTAAAAAAAAAAAAAAAAAAAAAAAAAAAAAAAAAAAAAAAAAAAAAAAAAAAAAAAAAAAAAAAAAAAAACAGATAGAATAGATAGAATAGATAGAATATATGTATACCTGCAAAGATAAGCTCTCTGGTGAGCCAGGACGCTGTCCGCTTGGTTTATTGAAAAAAAAAAAAAAAACAGACAGAATAGATAATAGATAGAATATATGTATACCTGCAAAGATAAGCTCTCTGGTAAGCCAGGACGCTGTCCGCTTGGTTGATTGGAAAAAAAAAAAAAAAAAAAAAAAAAAAAAAAAAAAAAAACCAGATAGAATAGATAGTAATAGATTGAATAGATAGTAATAAATTACGCTTCGGGACGGTAAACGAGCGCTTTCCCGTCGAGCCGGGCCGATAAAGGTGGCCGAAGGCCAAGCCGGCCCGACGAGACGGGAAAATACCGAGTTTACCGTCGAGTTGTGTACGCTATTTTACACTTTTGCGAGCCGGGCTAACACAATTTTCATTTTGCCGCTGGACCGGCCGTAACTGTATTTTCTTTTTCTTCCTTTTTACCGTGATTTGCGGTATTTTTTAGAATGGGTAAATTTTTTTTACGATGTCGTTTTCTACCGTAATTTGCGGTGTTTTTAGGCTGGCAGAAGTGTAAAATATATGTATACCTGCAAAGATAAGCTCTCTGGTGAGCCAGGACGCTGTCCGCTTGGTTCGAACGAAGACAAGTGCTTTTACTCCCTAAGTATGTATGCATGTATGTATGAATATATGAGCTTATATGTATTATATGTATGTATGTATGTATGTATGTATGTATGTATGTACGTATGTATTTATGTATGTATGTATGTATGTATGTATGTATGTATGTGTGTATGTATGTATATATGTATGTATGTAGTTAGGTAGGCAGGTAGGCAGGTAGGTAGGTAGGTAGGTAGGTAGGTTAGGTAGGTTAGGTAGGTGGGGTAGGTGAGGTAGGTAGGTAGGCGAGGTAGGTAGGTAGGTAGGTGAGGTAGGTATGTGAGGTAGGTAGGTGAGGTAGGTAGGTGAGTAGGTAGGTAGGTAGGTAAGGTAGGTAGGTAGGTAGGTGAGGTAGGTAGGTTAGGTAGGTGAGGTAGGTAGGTAGGTGAGGTAAGTAGGTGAGGTAGGTATGTGAGGTAGGTAGGTGAGGTAGGTAGGTAGGTAGGTGAGGTAGTGAGGTAGGTGAGGTAGGTAGGAGGTAGGTAGGTGAGGTAGGTAGGTGAGGTAGTGAGGTAGGTAGGTGAGGTAGGTAGGTGAGGTAGTGAGGTAGGTGAGGTAGGTAGGTAGGTTAGGTAGGTGAGGTAGGTAGGTGAGGTAGGTATGTGAGGTAGGTAGGTTAGGTAGTGAGGTAGGTAGGTGAGGTAGGTAGGTAGGTTAGGTAGGTTAGGTAGGTTAGGTAGGTAGGTAGGTTAGGTAGGTGAGGTAGGTAGGTAGGCGAGGTAGGTAGGTGAGGTAGGTAGGTGAGGTAGGTAGGTGAGGTAGTGAGGTAGGTGAGGTAGGTATGTGAGGTAGGTGTGAGGTAGG
>WBZZ01000381.1:0-40258 GCA_019918135.1 Paulinella micropora
AACGGTAGCCACCGCAGAAGGTGCTGGACCAGTTGTCGGGACAGACACGGTGGTGACAAAAACACTAGTAGATAGAGTGATGAGGATGGAGGCCACACCAATGCCAGGTCAGGTGACACCAGTCAACCATGGATCACCGACGGCTAGGGTTGTTGTGTCCCCACCTGCACCAGTAGTAGATAGGACAATAAGAATGGAGGCCACACCAACGCCAGGTCAGGTGACACCAGTCAGTATCGAATCACCGACGGCTAGGGTTGTTGTGTCCCCTTCTATACCACTAGTAGATAGCATTACGGGGGTCACGGACTCCTCGGAGACAGTCAATAGTTCTGCAGCTACGGCAGGGGTGAACGAAGAGATAACAGAGGGGCACAACAGTAGTCGTGGCCGTACACCTACACCTGAGGTGACGACCATCCGCGATCATTTACAGGCGGGCCCTCACATATCTCCACCCGAGACGATGTCGCACAGGCGACTAGTGAGAATGATGGTAAAATAGACGGGCTAAGTTGCCGTGTCCGCACAGCGGGCACCTGCGTAAGCAAGGCAGGTTCCATCCCAGGCGCCTCGCTACAGAAAAGCGCCTTTTTTAAGAGCAAGGTGATTGACATTAAAGCCAGGGCAAAACAACTGATAGCATCTCAACGGTCTTTGCTCGGTCGTAATGTTAGACTAGCCCCGGGAACGGTGGCCGGTTGAGATATTAATCACCCGAATATACCGCATATTAATCACGCTTTCCCCCCATACACAGAAAACACGTATACCGCATCACCATTCACAGCACAGAATCCTGTAGTGCTCCCGGGCCCACGGGATGGCCCAAGCGTTGCTCCGGCGGTAGTTAGCCAGATGGGGCTAACACCACTGGTGGATCCGGACAAGCTTGGCGATGCACAACGTCGGATGGCACGCAGGTATGTTGAAATGGAATTGCGACAAGCCCTCACGTCGACAGCCGAACCCCAGGACCTCCCGGCTGCGGAGGCAAGGGACATCAGTTACATCCGTCCATATTGGCGGGAACTCAACGCCCACCTGGACACCGGTAACGACAGCATGGCACAAATCACTTTCGCGGGTAAGAGATTCATGGACAAATTCGGGAAGTTATTCGATTTCACGCGTGAAGGAAAACTCGGATATATCCGTGGGGCCAACGATGGACAAAGTGCGATCATTGGTCGTATTCAGTTGACGGTGGAATTCCCGACTGGCATGACATACACCATACACGTATTGGTGATGCGGATTTCCCTGGTACAATAGTGCTGGGTAAGCCAGACCTCAAGATGATGGAAGCGCAGCTCCTCTTGGGTCAGGATGTGATTAAGTATGGAAAGGGACGCCATGTATCGGAGTACCCTATACTTAACCCCAGCCCGGACCGTCCGACAGAGCATCCCTATAGGGGAAGGGCACAGGTGACTTTGATCCCCCCCCGCACCACCCATACCGCATGATATACGGACGCAGCAACGTGTAACGCCCGCTGGTACAGCATGGGTATACACGAATGTCTATGTCCCGGAGTTGCCCATGGGCAGGTTTCGAGGATTTGGCGGCTGAACGCGACGCCCGGATCTTGCTACTAAGGAAGCAAGAAGAGTCCTGGCATGGATTTGACCGAACCTACCTCTATGGAGGCGGGCAGAAGCAACCACACGAATTCATAAGGGTCAAGTCTAGCCTAGTTTTCCACGCATCCAAACGCCTCACAGAGGATGACAACGTCATGGAAAAGCTAAAACAATGGTATCAGGGATCGGAACCCATCCAACCCGAGAGCCTATCGAAGGTACCGAAACTCTTGGCGGATAGGTTGGATCGGGGTGAAGACATTACCATCATACTCCCGATACACCCCACCTTGATGTGGTGGAGGGATGTATTGGATAGGGTGGTCGATGACCCAATACCGATACCCAGTCGACAGGCTAAGACACTCATGGCATTCCGACTCGGATCAAGACAGGATGGTCTGGCATACAGAACCAAACTACTGACCCGGAAGGCTGATGACATGAGGGAGCTTGCCTTTCAGATCTTTCCGGGGTTCTATCATAAGTCGGCAGCGAAGCAGTACGCTGATATGATAGTAGAACTTCAGGAATTTTCAACTTGGGACAACCAATTAACCACGCGATACCCAGGGAGGGACGCGAAGGATGAGGTTGAGAATCCGCACTCCATCTTGGAGTACCCGGACGACCCGAGAGATCAGAAACCGGTCGAAGAGATAATCGACGAAGTAGTGGCACGACAGTCAGGGTCGCCAGACTTTGTTCGGGATCTCAAGGCTCAATTTCTGAAGAATAAGACCCTCTTCGGACCACTTGTAGCCGGCGGCGTGACGCACACTGTTGCCAAGATAAAGCGACAGGTGGGACAGACGATGCCTCGTCTCCGCGGATCGCGCCTCAGCCACAAGGAGGAGCAGATCTGTGAAGAGATGATCCAAGACATGTTAGGTAAACGGCTGATAGAACCGTCATGGTCGAAATACCGATCACCGGTTCGGTTAGCGCCAAAGCCGGATGGCAAGCAGCGGTTCTGTATCAACTACACGAGGCTCAATAAGATCATAAAGAGCGTTGAGGCACCAATCCCCCGCATGCGGGACGGTCTCAATCGACTCCGGGAAGCTAAGTTCTTTACAAAGCTAGACCTGAAAAATGGATTCTGGAACATCCCCCTGGATGTGGATAGTCGGGCACTGACGGCCTTTGCCGTTGGCGGGAGATTGTACCAGTGGACAGTACTCCCGATGGGACTGAAAACTGCCCCGGCTATTTTCCAGGATTGCATGAATCAGGCCTTGTCCGACCCAAAGTACGGTGATCCTGAGTTCGCCGAAACTTACGGGCATACTAATCAGTATAGCTTTTGCTACATCGATGATATCGTCATTTATTCAAAGACGGAAGCAGACCACCTGCTCACGTATCGGATATATTGAGACGCCTAGAGGCCTTCGGCCTCAGGTTGAACCTAGAGAAGTGTTCGTTCGCGAAGGACCACATCGACTATCTAGGATACAGAGTCAAGGATGGGGTAATAGTGGTGAAGCCGGAGAAGCGGGACCTATCCGTTCCCTTCCACAAACACACGCACAACGCTGCACTCCTTCCTCTGTATGGCACAGGTGTACTCGGAATGTATTCCGAACTTCCAGGACTTGTAAAAAAAAAAGCCATTACGGGACTTCTGCCTTCACGGCGACCCGGACGGCGAATGGCCGCCAAAGGCTGCGGAAATATACACAAAGCTAAAAGAGGCGTTGACACGACTCCCCCTCACAGAGGGCGGATCGGTCTTGGTTCTTCCCGACTTTAAGAAGCGTTTTGTGGTAGCGACCGACGCGTCGAAATACGTGGTCGGGGCTGTTTTACAACAATACGACTCCGATCGCAAACAGCTAAGACCGATCATGTTCGTCAGCAAGAAGTTGACGCCCGAACAGGTCAACTATTGCACCAGACAACGCGAAGCGTTGGCGATAGTTTGGGCGTTCAAGTCGGCTGAGGGAGTACTTATGGGGTGCTCCGAACATATTGGTTCAAACAGATCACGCTAACCTCAGATGGCTCATGGACCGAGAACATACGGGACGACTGGCTCGATGGCAGTCGGAGCTAGCCCTATATGATTTCACCATCGAGTACATTAAAGGCAAGGACAGCACGGTCCCAGATAGCCTATCGCGGATGCCTCGGGTGAAAGGCTCCGTAGGTGATGGATTAGATCGTTTTGCCTTAGATACTCCCACGGCCTGCCTAGTCGGATGGACTGCCGATGATGACTGGACGGCCACGGAGCACACAGCCGATTTCAAAGATACGTTGCCGCATACATTGCTGCCAACGCACAAAGCTGGACACCGGGATATAGACCCGATTCTCAGGCCGAACTGTTGGACCAGCTGCAATGCATACGGCGGGTATGCTGCGCGCAACACGAGGCTGAGGATTGGCAAAACCTGCTAGAGGAGATCGACACACAGTCGGACATCCTCAGCGAGGGCGACTTGAAGCCGGGTCAAACTCACGAACATGAACACTCTCATAACGCATTTTTCGCGGATAAGACGCAGTCGTTCTGGGTACCTCGGAATGTTCACCCTTCACGGTCGGCGACTATCGCGGCCGCCGAGCAAAAAAACCGACAGGGGGACCTATAAGCCTAGTCACCAGCGCCATTCAGTTGGACGACATGGATATGACGGTGGCGAGCCCCGAGGTGTTTGGTCAGTTGGCAAAGAGCTCTAAGGAATGGGGCCCCTCAATTGCTCACGCCGTTGATCCGTTAACACACCCTGAAACAAGAGAAATAAGAGCCCATAAGAAAACTATGACCTGGCATGATGACCTCCTGTGGTATAAGGGGGCAGGCGGCAAGTGGGAAAAGACACCATCGAAGTGGACACTGTGGGTCCCACCACAGTTACGTAAGGCGATCTTGTTAGCCACACACCGTTTCGCTCTCAACTCACACACAGGAAGGGACAAAATGTCATGGTTCATATCGGGTAGATTCTGGTGGCATGGTATGCAGAAATCCATCGCCGACACAGTCGACGCATGCGAACACTGTAAGCAAACCAAATCCCCACACAACAACGCTCAGAAGGGCCTCTATAGGGAATACAAGCTTGTTGAGAACCTATTCGAAACATTACATGTCGACTATGTAGGACCGCTAATTATCGGTACATCCTAAACCCACAATTATCGGTACATCCTAACGGCCATAGACCGCTTTTCGAACTATGTGTTCGCGGTGCCAGTTGCGGAAAAGGATGCGGAATCGACATGCGAGGCCCTGGTTGACCATGTCTTCCGATATACCGGGGTACCGAAAAATGTGTACAGCGATTGGGGATCGGAGTTTACAAACGAACTATCCGCTCGGCTGTCCACAGTGTGGGGTTTTAAGTGGAAATACGTGACAGCATATTCGCCAGAGAGCAACGGTAAGATTGAGAGGGTCCATAGGCCGCTCAAGGCCGCGCTCCAGCAGTATTGCCGCGACAATCAGCACATATGGCATAAGGCCTTACCATCTTTTGTGTTTTCCATGAACAACACCGCATCGAGGGCATGGGGTGGAAAAGCCACAGGCGCTTCCCCCAATCTCCTGGTATACGGACAACACTTGAGGATTCCGGAGGAGTTGGTGTTACCAAACCCCCGGAAGGGGGCTTCCTAGAGCATGAGGAGCTTATGGCCTGTCGCCTACGAGTCATGGCAGAAGCCAGACACTACGTCATGAAGGCGCGGGAGGCCGAAGAGGCTCACAAACAAAACCAGCAGACGCCGAACAAAGTCAAGTATGAGTCCGGGGAATACCATAAGGGAGACTTAGTCTTCCTGTACGTACCCCAGGTACCCAACTTGGTCAGCGTCAAACTCTTTCCGATGTGGCAAGGCCCATACACTGTTGTAGAACAGGTAGGTGCGTTGACATACCGAATACAAGGAAAGGGCAAGACGCTAGTAGTGCATGTACGGCGTTTGATGCGTTTTAACCCCATGCTGGATCGTAACGAAACGATGACGGAGGCAGTACAGAAGCTGGAACACAGTCTACTGCCTCCCAAGCGCCGAGACAAGACGGCCGAGGCAAAGGGGAACCCGACACAACCCTTACCGGCCGTAGCCGAAGGGAACGATCCGAATAATGACGCAGCCGAGGAAGTCGCGGCCGAACAAGCCGACGCTACCGAGGGGGACGTTATCGCGCCAGGGCCGACCAACCACCTGCAATCGGAACAGGAGGAAAAGGTTGAACCGGTGCCGAGACGCCCACCAGCTGAATCAAACCTGATCATGAGGTCGGCTGACGACGTGAAGACCATGCACTGGCACGTCGGAAAGATATACCTTCTCCGGCTTCCAGAGGCACATGTCGGGGACGACTGCCTCAACAATTTCTTCCTCATGAAAGTGAGAGAATGGGAGCCGCAGACTCGGGTTACGCGCGCAAGCAAGGCAATCAAAGCCGAGCCGCCCGTACTGCAGTTTTATCGATCACACCAGGACCTCGACGAGCCGTAATCACGGACTTTTTATCCGGTGTACCGCGACTCTAACGAAGTCGAAACGTTCTGGAAAGGCATCACGGACAAGTCCGAAGGCTACACGCCGTGGCAAATACGGGCGTGGCCTAGGATGGTGCTGGATTACCCATTCGATCTACAGCACGGTCGAATCCCCCTACGGGTGTGGGATGAGATAGTAGCCGAGGGCATAGCGACCCATTTCATCGGGGCACCACCACCAGGAAAATATAAGAAAGCCAAATTAGGGCAGGCGAAGAGACGCAAACTAACCTAGCCCAGCATGCCGTGTGACGCCTCACGAACATAGCTAACGCGGGTAGTATGCGAGATCCAAATACCAATGCTGAGTAATAACAGTAAGAAACTAGCCATAGGAAAGGGACACGGCTTTGGACTCCATATCTGTTAAAATACTACCTAAGTCCATTCTTTTTAGAGATAGCAAAAGAGAGCTTAACATGACATGATACACGGGAAAAGACCCTGCCTTACCCTCCGTGAGGTGCGGCGGCCCTGAAGGTATCTTGATGGCTAGTAGTTGGTGTTCCACCAGGGGTCGGAGTAACTTCCGGCTAGCCATGTTGACGCGCAGAAATGCCCGTTGATGTGGTCAGCATTGCACATCATATCCACCTCCTCTCGAGTTGCACACCCGCCTCCCGCGGCAATGGCATGAGTGGTATATGATAAGTTATTCCGCACAGAGTGTCTTAGATAGTATGCTCGCTCTTGTCTGCTCTTTGTTTGGATGGAGGGCTCTAAGGAACCCGACGGCCCTATATATACAAATAAACATATCTATACCACTAATAAATATAACACGTCCCTATATACCGCCGCAAATCGCGCAATACGGCGAGGGTGGAGCACGCGGACAGCAAAGATGACCGGGGCAGGGGTGCACCCGCGTCGTCACGCTGTTGACCAGCGTTTAAAACGAGCAGAGAGTCGAACACCGACATGAGAACAACACACACATCGCACATTGCTCGTTGTGGTTGGGCTTATATACATAAATATATATAGACGAACTCACGGATATATACGTGATATAGGCACCTAGCGGTGTATGTTTGGCACCGGACATCTGGTGGAGCAGTACCTGGGATTCCTCTTGGCGTGCGTAGCTTCGATCCTGGTGATACTTATAGTACACCTAGGACTACAGGCGATCGCGGGAGAAGGACATCGGCCTCCTTCACTCGCGCGGAATAATCCGGCAATAACGACCCCGGCGGCGGCAAGCCCGGAGGCGGAACAGCGTCGCGAAGCGGCACAGCCGGACGAACCAGACCCACCTGGAGAAGGAAACTTCAGGTGCGGACACGCACGCAACACACCAGAGGGGACAACCCACATTGCAATGACCACTCCGAGCAGTGGCGCAAACGACCTTACCAGCAGGAGCGCACAGGGAAGCGAAACCCTGCAGCTCAACCTTGGTGGTCCCAATGCACCGATCACACCCGCCCGACACTCAGGTGACACAACTCTGGCTAGTGTCGTGACCACACCTGCATCCCCACGGGGAAAAGCTGAGGTCGAGTCGGAGATGTTGACGACCCCCATGAAGTCATCGGCTGACGAGGGGGAGGCACCGACTGAGGACAGTAGTACATCTGCATCGCCACAAACAGACGAGGACGTCGATCCCGAAGGGTTAAAGACCCCTCGACACACGGGATTCGCGTGGGTTGCGGAAGAAGACGAGAGTCTATACCGACCTATGAGCCTCACGCGGGAGGAATACAGGGAGGAAGCCCGCTTACGATACTGGGAGAAGGTCGGGAGTGAGGACAGACTCAAACCCGACGCATACAGTGACAAACTGAACCCGCCCGAAGAGAAGCGGTCTAATGACCCGCCTCGGCCTACGGATCTGGCGTACCAGCACCACCGCTGCCCGCCACCGGAGCCGACGGCACACTGGGGCCGGGAAGAAGTATTCACCGCGTATTTCCATGCCTCCGATAACATATTTGGAGTATACGGACCGATCGACCGACCGATATACGTACATTCGGAACGGGGCCCGGTACCGCTGCGGGTAAACAGGGTTGTAGCACCTGGAGTGCCTAAGGCCGTACCGCATCGACACGGAAACGATGTTGAGAGGTATGGATCAACACCTACTACAAGACCCAGAGCGGGAAGAGGAGGAATACGAAAGACCGGTGCGATACGCATACGACCCCGCGGCGTCGAACAGGATCCACCGCATCTACCCACCTTACCCCGATATCACGGATGCGGAGCGAAGATTGAGGCTGCAATGCCCGGCGCTCGCGCACACAACGAACCACCGAACGAACCCGTTCAAACCATCCCAAGAACCGTATCGAATGCGGTTGGTGGGCAACCAAGTTAATTGGGTTCCAGACCGCACTTGTTTGAGGCAAACCCTCGCAAGGTTAACTTATCGCCACCAACACCACCTGAGGTGGACGAACGGTGCATCCGACATCAAACTCATCCGCACGATACGTCCCAACAGAAAAGGATAATGTCCTGCGGGTGCAGTGCGAAGCTGAAAAGAAACGGGGTGGGGTATACCCGCGATGCTCTCGAACATGGTACTTCACGGAAAGAGCGTACATGTCGCCGGAGCGATAATATTATGGGCCACACAGATGCCCAGATCACGCGTACAACGCACAATTGAGAGCCAGCGTGCCTATACGACCGGTAAACAACGAGGGTTTGAGTACGTGGCTACCACACAAGAACCCGTTGCCGGGAATCACACCGTCCACGAACATGGCCGCTGACTTCGCAGCAAAATTCACGAAACACCTATTCGAGCAGGCTAAGTCACTGCCAGGGTGGGTAGGGCTGGATGACCATCAGCGGGCGCACGTCCTTCGATACTTCGGTATCTGGAAGGTGCCGAGACAGCTGCTCGAGCCATGTGAACTCCGACTGTTGCAGTGGTCGCAAGAGCATATTAATGCTTATTACAGACTACTCGAAATGGCGGAAATTCCACTGCCCGCGGAGGTTAATGCATACAAGGCCTACCACCTTCGGCAAAGTTACGACAACCCCTGGGACCTCGCGGTTGAGGGGAGTATACTCGCGTACTATAGGAAGGTATTGGGAATACCCACGCCTCGCTTACCTCGAGCTCCTACTAGTATAGGCCGCTGAGCACACGACACCGAATATCTGCGCGTTTCCGAGGTGCGGGTCGGTTACGACAGCAATATTATGTACGGTTCCAGCAGGAACATCGACTCGCGTGGTTGCTTACGATTCACCGTCAGTTGATGGTCAGCAACGACCCGAAGACATCCCGCATCGCCAACCAGTTAGCCGATCCTGACGAGAACGTTCCTAACACATATCGAGGCCGTGTGGGAGGTTTCGACGTGGGTTGAACGGTTCAGGGCACAGGACGCACTGGGTTGGGAACGAGTTATCCAAGCCGATGAGTTCAGATAAAGTGACTTGGATTATATCTACCACTATCGACATGAGTGGCCGTACTGGAGGCAACAGTACGAATACCAGCTGGGAAAGATTATTGGCCATTTCTCCCCAGTCATGAGGTATATCGCGCCACAGCACTCGGTAGTCGGAGAAGAATTGACCTGGTCGGAGGCGAGGGCTTGGAAAGAAAGCCTAGACCAGGAATTAGACAGGCCAGCGGAAGACCAACCCGCAATGCCATGGAGATGGCAACCACCATCACCGTCTAGCGAAGAGGAGTTCACGGACTCCCTCGAACAAGCATGTTTCGACGATTAAGCATAGACGCGTTTTGAGACCCAGCCAATGGGTTGTACATATTCTTAGACACTTATACCTTCGCCACAGCGGAGTAGACACTTGCCGGGTGGCAATAAGAAAATGTCTGCAGACAACCAAACCAAACAAACATTGCCTAATACGCCAACGGCACCCTTGACACTGGCATAGCGCCCGTTCATTCCTACAATGGACGAGGTTGCCCGGAGGTACTCTTCAACTCGGATGAGTACTTCTCGGTAATCTCAGAATCACAGATCCTTCAAGGGGGAACAGCGCTGCCGCACGTGCTTGCGACCTTGAACCTCGTGAAGTTTCAAGGGTGATAGTACATGAAAGGTCGTAGACCCGAGCAAGCACGGCAAAAGAAACGGCGAAGGGATGGTACGACGGCAACATGAGCATACAGTTGTACGTCTATGGCGGATCGCCATACAAGGGGGGGAGGAGATAGTTCAAAATTCACATTCAAGTTTGAACTCGAAAACCTCCAAACTCAAATTTGCATTTTGTAAGCACCTGACGTACAACGGTAATGAAGTGCAAAAACTCAGCGGTCACTCAAGCGGCTCAAGCGGCTCAATGGGTTGTCTCCCCAGGAGACGAACACCCATGAGAAAACAAACCAGGAAAGTGATCTCTCATCCGACGATATTTACCAATCTACCCCTATTAGCTACGGTTCCCGTATAAGACGGGGAGGGGGGAATTGTAGGCGCAGATAGGTAAATATGCGACCTTTCTTATATACACAGTGATGATAGAAGAGCTACATCTCGTTAAGATTATCTGTAGTTATATCCGTTTTTATTTATATACTTTTGAGCAGGTTGAAAACGATGATAATATTACGATTCATAGCCGGTACTACTTTTTAAGCATGATAATATTATCGTTAGGGGTGACACTGGGAAATGCATCTCTTTTTCCTTTTTGTTGCTTGGCTCTGACAGTCTCCATTTTCCGCCATAGTGGTTTCCGTGCCTCTTTGCAGAGGAGGAAGATCAAGTTAGGTTATTTTCAGAGTGCTGTGGAACTGGATGGATTAATACACCTGCTTGCAATAAATAATATCTTTTGAATATAACCGACCGGCCAAAACTAGGCGATGGGATTGATATAGCCGGTATGTACAATAACCTCACACAGCATTGAAGTTAATGGCTCCCGGCGTTGACCTGAATTTAACAAAGTGTATTAATACATGTAGTAGCGGCCGTAGTAGTTTAGAGCCTCAGTAGAATTTGAAAAAGGTTGTTGCAAAATTTGAAGAATTTCCCGTGACTTGGAATTTATGACAAAATAACAGGAATTCCAATTATGAGTTACATGTGGGTGTGCCGCTTTTTAGGCATTTGTGCAGGCTGCGGACAAATGAATTCATTCATTTTCTGACCCTGTCAAGTGAGCGCTTCGTTTTCGGAGTTATCACCTGTTGTTTGGGTTCAGGATCAGTTAGCTTCCCTTAAGAAGCAGAGGCTAGCTCTGAACCTGTTGGCAATGTGTTCAGAGTCATTACATTCTCTTTCGGTGGCATTGAGCTCGTAAAGAGTGACCAAGTGTCTTGTTACAGTCGTCCCTGCCTGCCATGACCCGGGCCCGGCTTAAATTGTGGTCAGAGGCCATTAGCCTTCCTCCGGCCCCCTTCATTAAAAAAAAAAAAATTATTTAGATTATTAATATCATTTGTAATTTCAGTTGACTTCAAAACATTGTTTCTCCATGCCGCTTTTCAAGTTGTACAATACTAGGTAATATTGCCACGGTAGCATGAGTCAAGTTCAAGTAATACTGATCTCTGAAGGACGATTCAAACTGATCCTAGCTCGGAGTCACCCGGCCATTTCAAAAATTCCGGCGTGAGCCGCGAGGGACAGCACTGTCAAGATCATACTGATCATTACAATACCGTAATGTTAATCATTACGGTTAGGCTAGAGTCTCTTCGAGAGTCTGCTTCCCGGCACTCACTGCGAGGCTCAGTCGGCTTATATTGAGACCAGTGGCAAGTCAGGATTCTACAGTACAATATAGTGCCGTAGGCGCAGATAGGTAAATATGTGCTACTTTCCTTATATGCCTGTTCTGGAATGTGTCTTCTCTTGGTGTGACTTTTCCAAATAAAAGGGAAGGCTTCAAAGTAGAACGTTGTTAAGGCGGACCAGGTTACTCTTCCTGTCTGCTGTGAAGACTAGTTGCGTCCTATCGACAATGAAGACTTGCCCATCGGTGATGGTTGTCGATGTTTGCTCACCGGTTTGCAAAGACGGCAGCAGCCGTGGAAAATAATATAAGCATTTTAGGATTACATTTCCGTCAAGGGAACTGCTATCCTTTCACTACTACTACTACTACTACTACTACTACTGTCATCGACAATCCTTTTATGCTCGACCAAAAATTTTCCTTTCCAGATTTGTGAGCCCTTTGCATTCAAGCAATCGGATTATCTCCATGGAATTACTCAACAGGCACATTTATGGATAACTCACTTTGCGAGAGAGGTGGATCCTAGTATTTACCATTCTCTTGACATTCTTGACATTCCAAGCCTCTCTCTATATATATATGTATATATATATATATATAAATTTTACAGACACACACACACACACACACATATATATATATATAAAGCCTTGCTTACTGTAATAATAATAATAATAATAATAATAATAATAATAATAATAGTGCTTCTCTGTCAATGGCTGATGCATTTCTGCACATGCGCCTCCATCGTCTCACCCGTGAGGGGAGTACGAAGAATTGACGATAAGCTCTAATGACACCCCCGCAAAGGCAGTTCCAACACTTCCAGACGGACCGGTATGTTCAATGAAAATACTGGTCCAGAGACGGACCGGTATGTTCAATGAAAATACTGGTGGCACCGACGGGAATCGAACTGGCGACAGGGCCCAGATGGTAGAACTTGACCACTGGGCTATCACGGTGTCCAAATAATAATAATAATAATAATAATAATAATAATAATAATAATAATAATAATAATAATAATAATAGTAATAATAGTGTATTGTATTGATCTGTCATGGCCGAGCCCAAGGGCCATGCACCTCCATCCCTCGACCCAACAGTCACAACAGTGAATGTTGGGGAGGTATGAGTGACTCTAACCATCCCTGAATAGCTACCCGCTCGGCGTGTCGGGTACCTTGCAGGGAATCAACGGCAAATGATTGATGTTCCCTATGAGAGAGTTCCACAAGGCTGGGTATAAGTCAAGTGGAGGTACTCAAGGGGTAGCAGACATTTCATGCGGTCTGCCAGCGCATGAGGACGTTTTGTGGTAAGTGTCTGGGACCCGTCACCACCACTAGATTGCGGAATGTATATACTCCTTTGATCCCACGTGGTATGTCTTAAAAAACAACACAACGACATAGCCTCGGAACCAGTGGGAAGAGGCCCACCTCGTCTTCCCGTGGGTGCCATACCCCTCCGTAATAATAATGATAATAATAATAATAATACTTCCTCTAAGGCATACTGATGCAGCTGATGGCACGATCCGTTTCCGGACATGAGCCTCCATGCCCTTGTTCGAGGTGCTCCATCCCCTAGTCAGTCTCTCGACTGATTATAGGGGCCACCGATGGAGCTCCTGAGGGCAAGACTACACTAAGCCGAGGTTATTCCGCAGTCCCAACAACCTCTTGCAAAACGTTGCCGCATGTGCAAGTGCATACACCAAGCATGGTTGCTAGAACTACCTCAAAACCCCACCCATAACAATTTGGTATCCGCTGGGTCCACGGGCTATCAACCGGCATAGCGGAGTTTAAGATCTTCGACAGGCGCCCAACGACCCTCCTCCCCAGCATCATCCACCAAATGGTTTTGAGTTGGCATCACAGTTTAACGCCGTAAGGCCATTGGGCTGAATAATAATAATAATAATAATAATAATAATAATAACAGTGCTTCTCTGTCAATGGCTGATGCATTTCTGCACAGGCGCCTCCATCGTCTCACCCGTGAGGGGAGTACGAAGAATTGACGAAAGGCTCTAATGACACCCCCGCAAGGGCAGTTCCAACACTTCCAGACAGACCGGTATGTTCAATGAAAATACTGGTCCAGACGGACCGGTATGTTCAATGAAAATACTGGTGGCACCGACGGGAATCGAACTGGCGACAGCGCCCAGAAATAGTAATGATAATAATAATAATAATAATAATAATAATAATAATAGTGCTTCTCTGTCAATGGCTGATGCATTTCTGCACATGCGCCTCCATCGTCTCACCCGTGAGGGGAGTACGAAGAATTGACGATAAGCTCTAATGACACCCCCGCAAGGGCAGTTCCAACACTTCCAGACGGGCCGGTATGTTCAATGAAAATACTGGTCCAGAAATAGACCGGTATGTTCAATGAAAATACTGGTGGCACCGACGGGAATCGAACTGGCGACAGGGCCCAGATGGTAGAACTTGACCACTGGGCTATCACGGTGTCCAGAATAATAATAATAATAATAATAATAATAATAATAATAATAATAATAATAATAATAATAATAGTGTGTATCTCCTGCCAATTGCTGAGCCAAAAGGCCATGTGCATCCAGTCCTCCATTCCATAAGGAAAGTCTCCACACCAATCGGTGGAATAAAGGAAGTGACGGCATAGAACATTACTCTAGGAGCTTTATACCAATCAGCCCATGGAAAGGACCGATGGCCTATGTACTCCCTAATAATAATAATAATAATAATAATAGTGCTTCTGTCAATGGCTGATGCATTTCTGCACATGCGCCTCCATCGTCTCACCCGTGAGGGGAGTACGAAGAATTGACGATAGGCTCTAATGACACCCCCGCAAGGGCAGTTCCAAAATAATAATAATAATAATAATAATAATAATAATAATAATAATAATAATAATAATGATGATGATGATAATAATAATAATAATAATAGTAATAGTGCTTCTCAGTCAATGGCGAATGCATTTCTGCACATGTGCCTCCATCGTCTCACCCGCGAAGGGAGTACGAAGATTTGACGATAGGCTCTACTGACACCCCCGCAAGGCAGCTCCAAGCCTTCCAGACAGACCAATGCTTTCAAAGAAAATATCCTTTGAAAATACTGGCACCGACGGGAATCGAACTGGCGACAGGGCCCAGATGGTAGAACTTGACCACTGGGCTATCACGGTGTCCATAATAATAATAATAATAATAATAATAATAATAATAATAATAATAATAATAATAATAATAATAATAATAATAATAATAATAATAATAGTGCTTCTCTGTCAATGGCTGATGCATTTCTGCACATGCGCCTCCATCGTCTCACCCGTGAGGGGAGTACGAAGAATTGACGATAAGCTCTAATGACACCCCCGCAAGGGCAGTTCCAACACTTCCAGACGGGCCGGTATGTTCAATGAAAATACTGGTCCAGACGGATCGGTATGTTCAATGAAAATACTGGTGGCACCGACGGGAATCGAACTGGCGACAGGGCTCAGATGGTAGAACTTGACCACTGGGCTATCACGGTGTCCAATAATATTAATAATAATAATAATAATAATAATAATAATAATAATAATAATAGTGCTTCTCTGTCAATGGCTGATGCATTTCTGCACATGCGCCTCCATCGTCTCACCCGTGAGGGGAGTACGAAGAATTGACGATAAGCTCTAATGACACCCCCGCAAGGGCAGTTCCAACACTTCCAGACGGGCCGGTATGTTCAATGAAAATACTGGTCCAGACGGATCGGTATGTTCAATGAAAATACTGGTGGCACCGACGGGAATCGACATGGCGACAGGGCTCAGATGGTAGAACTTGACCACTGGGCTATCACGGTGTCCAATAATAATAATAATAATAATAATAATAATAATAATAATAATAATAGTGCTTCTCTGTCAATGGCTGATGCAAATCTGCACATGCGCCTCCATCGTCTCACCCGTGAGGGGAGTACGAAGAATTGACGATAGGCTCTAATGACACCCCCGCAAGGGCAGTTCCAACACTTCCAGACGGACCGGTATGTTCAATGAAAATACTGGTGGCACCGACGGGAATCGAACTGGCGACAGGGCTCAGATGGTAGAACTTGACCACTGGGCTATCACGGTGTCCAATAATAATAATAATAATAATAATAGTGTATTGATCTGTCATGGCCGAGTCCAAGGACCAGGCTACTACAAACACTACTACCTACTACTACTACTACTACTACTACTGGTGCTACTACTAGTACTAGTACTGCTACTACTACTACTACTAGGCCTAGGCCTTCGATTTAATGAAGTTAATTTAACTTAACTTCTGGTCATCCATACAAATCGTTAGCTCAAGAGCTATTGATTTAACTAGATGGTGACCTACTACTACTACTACGACCACTACTACTACTACTACTACTACTACTACTAAATGCTACTACTGCTACTACTAGTACTACTACTAGTACTAGTATTACTACTACTACTGCTGCTGCTACTACTACTACTGCTGCTGCTGCTGCTGCTGCTACTACTACTACTACTGGTAGTGGTAGTAAAAGTAGTAGTAGTAGTAGAAGTAGTAATGGTAGTAGTAGTAGTAGTAGTAGCAGTAGTATAATACTACTACCACTACTACTACTACTACTACTACTACTACTACTACTACTACTACTACTACTACTACTACTACTACTACTAATAATAATAATAATAATAATAATAATACTACTACTGGTGCTACTACTAGTACTAGTACTACTACTGCTGCTACTACTACTACTAACTACTAGTACTACTACTACTACTACTACTACTACTACTACTACTACTACTACTACTAGTACTACTACTACTACGACTACTACTACCACTGCTACTACTACCAGTACTACAACCACCACCACCAGCACCACTACTTTTCTTTTTCTCTTTCTTTCTCTTTCTTTCCTTTCTTTTTTCTTCCTTCTAAGGATCTTAGCTGCTGAACCCTAGTTCCAGTTGTTTAGCACCTGCACTGTTGTTCCTGAGAACCAGATCGCATGATTATAGTTTGTATTTATTTCTTTCTCACCTTTTTCTTTCATTAAACCTTGCTGACTGTAATAATAAAAGTGGGGGGGGGGGGGGGGGGGGGGGAGGGGGGAAAGGCGGCCCCGGGGCTGACTGCCGGGGCTGACTGACTGAATGTGCAAATAAAGGACCATCATTGATGAGATCTCTGCGCCTTATTTGAATTTGCGCGCTCTAGTTGTGGGTGGATGTGAAAAAAGGCAACCATTCTGTTCAAGCCCTTTCGAAAATCTAGTTCAGCCGGACCCAAGTTTTTCGTGGCTGGTCATCTTAAGTGCCCCTTCGACAAAAACCAAAAAACAATCTTTGAATTTTTTTTACTTTCATTGCAGCGGGTGTTCTATGTGGTGCTCTCTCTGTGCTTTCATGTGGGTAGTGAGAGTTGATGAGTGAGTATAAGGAGTACATTGACTCTCAAAGTCTCTGCTGTCATGTGAGCGCACTTTTTCGCGCTTTTGGGTGTGTTTGGAGCTGAGAACAAAGCATCAATAGTGCTAATTCTTATGGGAGTGGGAAAATCAGTTCTCTGCAAGCCTTGCTTTATCTCCTTTCCTTCTCATATTCTCTTCTCTGAGATCCTTGGTCACTGTTAATATTATGGGAAATTTTTTATGCTTCAGCCTGATGCTTCAGGAAATTGAAAATTCGAATTATCGCGAACAGGGAAGTAGAAGGAGGGTTTGAATCAGATGATTAGCCAGGAGGAATGTGGCATGACAGCCTGTAATAACATGCAAGGTGCTGTCATTAATATTTAGACGTGATATTGACAACTGTGCTCAGGCGGGATGGCCGGCACGGCTCCCGTGACGGTGCTCTCTCTTCTCTATATTCTTGTTCACTTTTACTCACAGAACATAACTTTGTTCATTTCAGAGTTACTCGCTGTCACTTTCTCTCTTTCTTGTATTTCTTCCTGTCCTCCCTAGTCCCTTCATAGTCCTCTCTCCCTCTCTTTCCCTTCCTCTCTGTCTTGTTCTCTTTCTGATCGTGGTTTTTCGATCATAACATCCTTTTTTGAGATACTGTCTTTACATCGTGCACCAAACGAATAGCTGTGAGGTTACAACATACATGCTATGCAATCTAACCATTAAACAATATACACAACATGCCTCATTTGACTGGAATTTCACAACGTAAAGCACAAGAAGCAGGCAGCTTGCAGCAACTACTTGTGATCAGGCCTCCTCTCCCCCCTCGGGCCCGTCTGGCGCGTCACCGCGCGGCCCGTACCATGGGAGACCGCTGCCAGCCAAAAGCAACCGCGTCAGCTTGGTTGAACGACAAAACCGAAGGGTCCGCAATATTTCGTTTTATTGCGTTTGACTTGGGACTTTCCCCTGAGATATTGCATACTCTTGCCTGATTCCTATTTTGTGCCATTAGGTCAAAGAGTTCGCCAAGCTGCGCAGGAAGGTAATGCCATTTTAGTGTTTGGGAGGGTGGGATGAGGTGGATTTGCTGAGAGAAAGAGGGAAGAGGTGCAAAATGTGCCTGAATCACGTTCAAACATGCACATGCGCAATTATCCTTCACTTAAAACCTTGGTGTTGCGCATTTTTAACAGACGGGAGAACAGTTGCAATTCAACATCGATCCTCCCACAAAAGAGAACATTCCGCAACCCTACCAACAGCAAACAGGTCACAACTTGTGCGCACAAGCACAAGTAGTTGAGTTTGTCTTGTTTACACTGATACGTTTGCCATTTGATGTGTCTGATCGGCAACCACGGGGCGCTTTAGGCGTAGTTTCCTCTCGATTTGTATACCACAAATGTCCAGGATATTCTAAAATGATATCGTACTCACTTTTTTATGGATTCGATTTGTGATTCATTTCCATTTCAGTGTTTGGGTTGTATGACTATAATTTATTTTCAATCAATCGGAGAAATCATGATTGTGATGAATGCATCGCTTTATAAATGTATCGCTTTATAAATGTAACTATTTTGGATTTATCGTATGATAAGTAAAATGTTGTGACATGTTTTTGTCACGTATATTGAATCATATCGTATAAATACTCATATACATTTGTTATATCTTACCATATTTTTTCATATTGTATTACTTTTTTTTCCCATTTTATTTTAGTTATTTTATTTTGTTTTCTTTTTTTGTCATGTATACTATACATTATATCATCAAATCGTATCATATCAATGCATCACATCATATCGTATCACATCACCGATCTTGTCATATCACATTCCATATTATCATATCAGATAAGATGAGATGAGAATAGCTTGGATTAGATTAGATTAGATTAGATTAGGTTAGGTTAGGTTAGATTAGATTACCTTACAAGGCCTGACCTTACCCTATTTTGACTGCTTTACATGACATGAAAAAATGTATTCTGCGCATTTTTATATTACCTTTTTTTTAACTTTTATTTTTTGTTTTTTAGTTTTGTAATATGCGACGTCCTTAGTCTGTTCAGGTTCGTTTAGGTTAGAACAGGATAGCTAGGATGGACTATATCGGAAAATAAATTTATATTGCTCATCCTGCATTGCGCTGAAAATAAATTTCTCATGTATCATGAATGTTGCAGTTTTTATGCCAAGAAAATTCATTTTCCATGTTGCATACGGCCTTCGTTCATTTTACAACAACACAAGAAAACATGTTGATTTTAAATGCCAAATGTGGATTTGTCTTCGCTGTCTGTCGTTTCTGAGTATATGCAACCCGTGCTGGCTGTCCTGTGTGCAGTGTCACCGCCTGTGCAGAACGAGAAGCCCAAGTTCGGTGTCACGGACGGCGTGCGGCGGATGATGTCCTTCTTCTCCCCACGGCGCAAGGTGCGTGAACAATAATAGTCCTAGCAATCATCGCCATCATAATCATGGCCATGCGCCTCTGGGCAGCGAATCTTGAAAGCGCCTCGCCCGCGCGGCGGGGGGGGGGGGGGGGGGGTCGAACAACAGGTGTGGTGCGTTTTGTGCGTAGCCCTTGACGTCGGCCGACTACTTGACGCAGGACGGGCGGGTCAAGCTGGGGCTGCGGCTGGCCAACGGTCCCACGCCGGGCATGCACGTGGTGCACGTCGTGGAGAACGGTATCGCCAGCCGCGCCGGCTTGAAAGCGGGAGATATTATCCATCACATGGGGGGCCGGCAGACGCTCAATGTTCTAGACTACGACGCTATCAGCAGTAATTTCAAAGGAAACAGCAAGGTGCCCATCAAGTTCCGGCGCGCCTCGAGTGAGAAGGCGTGCTTGCTGCGCATTCCCTTCGTGCCGGGCAATTCGGTGCCGCCACAGCACAAGGTTTATACCTACCTACCTGTCCATCTATCTTGGATCGATCGATCTATGAATTTATCCTGTCTACCAGGTGACGGCGGCGACCAACGCTGCGCAGAGTGCGGAGCGTGTGCGGCAGCAGAAGGAGGAGCTGCGCCGGCAGCGACAGAAGGTGGAGACAGAAGCCTTCCTGCGCGCCGTCTCCATCAAGGAACACGAGCGCGAGGAAAAACGCACCAAGGACGCCAGGTAGCTTGCTATCCATCTTGTATATCCATACCTACCTACCTTCCTATTTACATCTATCTATCCATCAAGTAATTATTTATTTATCATCTATCTCCCTATCTGTCTCCAGGATACTGGGGGAGTTCCGGAAGCGCAAGCAGGCAGCGCAGCAGATGCAGCTGAAGCTCAGCTCCCAGTTCAGCTATGCGGCGCAGATCGACAAAGAGCTGCTCAGCCAGCTCTACGCGCGCAAGGAAGAGGCGCGCATGCGAAGGCAGAGGGAGAAGGAAATGGAGCGCCGCAAGAGAGAGGCGGAGCTCAAACGTCCCCCCCCCCCCTCTCTCTCTCTCCTAGCAAGCCTTTCGACACTTTCTTGCTTTATGTGTGACACAGAAATACATACTCAGTGTACACACGCATACATCTAGGCGCATGTTGTAGAAGTACAAGAATTGCGGTCTGTCTTTCAAAATGTGTTCTAATGTGTGCAGGGCTGCGGGACAAGGAGGCGCGGAGAAAAGAGGAGTTGCTGCGGGTGCAGGAGCAATCCAGGCTGGAGCTACTGCGCACTGTGGAAAAAAGCAGGCGCGAGCGCGAGCTGTTGCGGATGGGTGTGGACCCTGTGAAGCTGATCCGCGCCGAGGAGGAGGCGCTCAAGAAGATCGAGAAGGAAGAACACCTGGGCGAGCTGCAGCGCCTGCAGGAACAGAAGCTCCGCAACGACGAAAACTCTTCTCAGACATCCAAGAACCCCACACCCTCAAAGCGGGATGGGTATTCCAACCGCGCCTCCATCTCAGGAACACCGGCCAAGGGCAAATCAGCCCGCAAAAGCCCCGGCCGCAAGCAAATCAAACGCCAAAACCACCTCAATGACCACTTAAGGTAGCTCTCTCTCTCTCTCTCTCTCTCTCTCTCTCGCTGTGTGTGCGCCATTTCTACGTTAACTCTCGAATGATATCGATTTTGCTTCCTATTTCTTGGTGATCCACCTGTCTTTCCATTCTGCCTGCAGAACCAAGAAGCTGATCAACGACCTCAAGGACTCGACCGAGACAGACGGGGGTACGTGGAGTCCGTTGAACCAGTCAGAGTCGAGCGAGCCCTCCTTTCGCTCGCGCGGGCGTGGGCGCAGCGAGAACAAGTACGCGGTGCCGCGCAGCAGCAGTGTGGCGAGCGCCGAGAGCAACCGCGGCGTGCGCAAGGCCTGGGGCGAGCGCAAAGGCGAGAGCAAGTACCAGGTGTCGCGCAAGGACATGTCCAAGACGGCTGCGGAGCGCAGGGCTGCCAAAGAGGCCGCGGCAGCCGAAAGGAGGATGCGCATGCAGCAAGAAAAAGAGGCGCGATATGCAGAGAAAGGCTTGGTGCCCGTCATCAAAGTCGAAGTCAAAGTGGTAGGCGACGCACGTTTTGTCATGCGTATGTGTGTGTGTGCTTTCGTAGATAGACCATGTAGACAGGTGACAGTCCAATACAGGATCTGTTTTAACGACATGACACCAAAAATAAAATAACATGCATTTTTGGGGGAAAGTTCATGTGGTGTGTGCGTGTATCCCCTGCAGCCGGAGCCTCCCAAGCCCGCCGCGCCGCCCGCCAGCGGGTCGAGCCGCGTGCTGAAGCTGCGCGGCATGCCCAAGACGCTGCAAAAGGTGATGGAATCACGCCAGACCGCGGCCGCCGCACTGCGCACCAAGAACCTCAAGCTCAAGCTGCGGGCCATGGAGCTGCAGCAGCAGGAGTCCACCGCAGAGGTCTGCGGGATGTTTGTTTGTTTGTGTTGTTTGCTGTTATTTCCTTGTTTTGTTGGTTTGTTTGATTATTTTCGTTTTTCGTGAACTGTGATAAGCGGTTTAGCGACAGGCTGGTGCGCATGGTTTGGGTTTGTGTGTTGTGTGCCCAAGTGTTGTCTGTGGTTGGGTTGTGTAGGCCGAGGCCCGTCAGGAGGCAGAGGTGCGCCGCAAATCGCTCAAGCAAGCAGTCCAACAACGCAAGAGCAGAGAGGCCCGCGG
Source organism: Paulinella micropora (assembly GCA_019918135.1). Classification (NCBI taxonomy): domain Eukaryota; phylum Cercozoa; class Imbricatea; order Euglyphida; family Paulinellidae; genus Paulinella; species Paulinella micropora. Next base: position 22,404 of record WBZZ01000381.1, read on the forward strand.
CGAGAGCAAGACCATCCGGCCCTCGCAAACCGGAATCGACTTCCGGTACCTCACCACTAGTGGTGAGGAGCTCTCCATGGCAGGCGCCAAATCCAGCAATCAAGAGGATGACCCGGCAGGAGCAGAAGAAGAATACTTCGAAGACACGGACCAGCCTGAGCCGGTGGTAGAGAGCAAGTCGGGCCACCTGGCCAACGGCACCCGCAACAGTCGCGGCTGGGAACAGGTCCATCGCTCTCCCACAGCTTGTTATATTTAATAGACATACATGGACATTTGTGTACGTATGTGCATGAACATTATGACTGTTTTTATACGTGATGCTAAGACGCGCATTTGCCGTGCTGCGATGTACGTTTTCTGTCTGCTACTCCCCCACATAATGACTTGCTTAAAATTTTGCCTGTTTTGGCGTGTGTGTTGCAGAAACAGCCTTTGTCCTCTTCTGCCTCTTCATATTCCGCCCACTCCCCTTCGCCTGTCACTCCCTCCCCCGCGCCCGCTCCCACCGCTCGGACTTCTTCTAAGGTTGTCAAGCCAGGACAACAAAGCAACCACTCTCCTCTCGGTTCTTCACCTTTTTCCTCGCAGTCCGTCACCAGCCAGCGGCGCACCAGCCCCTCCTCAGTCTCCTCCGCCTCTCCCTCCTCGGCGGCCACACAAACCACGCCTACTAGCCACTCTTCGCTGATCCCGCGCAAGGTGGGCTCTGCCGGGGGTTCTGCCAAGGTGACGGTGCCAGGCGTCTCCTCTCACAAGGAACGCAAGAGGGCCTCTTTGGACTCAGACAACCGGGCCGGTAGTAAAAGCTCTTCTGGTCAGGCCAGTAACGGCAAGAAATATGCCCAGCCCGATGAACAAACTTCACAGACTTTCTCTAACTCACACCCTAAGCGAGTTTCATCTTCCTCCTCGTCTAACCTTCAGTCTGACTCTGCTGCTTCCTTAGCCTCCACTTTTCCCTCCTCTCCTTCGCTGCTGTCGGGGCCCATGCCCGAGACGAGCGGCACGGAGGCGTTCTCGTCTGCCGTCAAGGAGCTGCTCGACGTGCTGCACCAGCCCGTCAACGGCGCATCCAGCGGCGCGCTGTTCGAAGACGAGTACGCTGCACAGGACCGCGCACGCAGCCAGGCGGCCACCCCGGATTACCCGGTAAGAGATACAGATAAAGATGAATAGACACAGATAACGTCGCCGCGGCCTGCCGCAGCAACCGCCTTGTCTGTCGGGTGTTTCTCTCGCGTTTTGCTGCGCCATTCGTCTGTCTGCTCACGTTGGGGTGTGTGGCTGTTGTTGACAGGAGGACGAGGAGACCAAGGTGCCTGTGGACCTGCCCGCCCAGAAGAAAAGCAAGATTGTGGTCCCACAGGGCCAGAAGTCTTTTCGAGAGAGCGCTTCGTTCAAGATCCTAGAGGTGAGACTCTCATCTTTTTCATGCTGTTTTACCAATGTGGTATATACTTGGTCGTCATCGGGTTGGTGTACGTGTTTAGAAGCATGTCGGCAGCCCCACTGGCTCAGAAGCTAGCAATGGACGCGCCTCAGAGGTGCCTCAAAAAGCACGCATCGATTCATACATGTAAACATTTCATTCCTCGAATGTGAGATGTATGTTGCTTGGCGAAGTCTTTGATCTCATGTGCTGACATGTGGCTGGCCTGTTTGCTGCAGGTCGCAAGAACGCAACCGCCAGTCCGAGCTAACAACCCCAATCAGAAGAACAAGAAGCGGAAAGGTGGTAAGTAAGGACGAGAGGTCGGGGTCGCGTGCGAATGGAACGGGCAAGTTGCTGCGAGGAGGTCTGCTCAACTGAAGACGAAGAGGCGGACCGTAGCAGTCAGTCCTGCTTCTGTGGACCCTGCAACATACTAGTAGACTTGGCAGACGTAGCCGTCGTGTGACGAGTGTGTGGGTGAGTAGTGACCAACTGAACTTCGGGCCCAAACCAGGACGGGGAAACGTATCCCCTTGTCCAACAAGCCTGGAGGACCTGAGTTCACACGTCGAAGAAACGTGCAGCCTTACAGCTTAACTGTCTAAACTGGCGGGGAGTCGCCCTTGGAGCGATTGCTTAATTTGCTTTCGTTCCCCAAGGTGCTGGCACCTAGCCCCCCACGCGCTCGAGAAAAGTGGAATAGTGGATTTGGTGAATCGCGGCTTGCCTGCAGCCATTCTTTCGCACCCCTCTTGTTTATACTAAAATTTATTCTTTAACTGGAATTGTATTGATGCATTTTACCGGCAAGTGTGCAGAACCACCATATACCGGTATTTACTTATTTAAAGTGAATGCTTTTCAAGTTCATTGGTTTATCATACTTTCTTCTGCTTCCCTGCCACTAACTCTATGAGCTTAGGAAGTTGACTAGGTGATCATACGGTGATTAAATTTTAATATATATATATTTATATATATATATAATATTTATATATATATAAATATAAATTTAATGTTAATAAAAGGATAGGCATCAATAAATATTATTAATAATATATTATTTTATAACCGAACAGGTAAAAAATAGTTGATGCAGGTATCCATACAGTGTATATTGGCATTGGTGCCACCCGGCCAATGCCACCCACACCAGTAAATATCTCTTTGGTGGCAAGTTTCCATACTACTAACTATTAATATATTAACTACGTATATATTAATACCGGTTGTATGAGGCGACTCGTTAATCTCATCACCTAATTCACTTCCCAAGCTTACGATCCGGCCAGTCATGTTACGCGGCGTGTTCTGTTCGCGCCTTTCCTTTGATTAAAGCCGCGGCTGTAATACCGTGCCTGAGTGCTATCTATTGGTGTAGTGCAGCTACCATAGGTGGCCGCATTATATTATTAATATTATAATAATAGTGGTCTAACAATATTAATTAATATTAATAGTATCAATATTATTAATAAGTTGTTATTATTTTTTTTCAACTCAGTGACAGGTAATTAGAAAGTTTCAGATTCAAAATTTTTCATTTCAAGTTAACTTTATTGATGGCACGGTAACTTAACGTACAATAACAAGTGTAATGCCCCCAACGATAGCTCGTAAAATTCGGTAATACAACCAAACACCGTGAGTCCTCAAGAATGAGAATGATGTCTCGTTGTATTAGCTCAGTGAAGCCAAAAAGGAAAACGGCAACAGACCAGGAATAAAATGGCATCAGGTCAAATCCGGACAAATAATACTGAAAAACAAGCTGGTGCACCTGTCACCAGGAAAAGGTATTTTTTACCGGCTATCCGGGGGGTCACGGTGATGCCTACAGTACCCCCTCCCGATTTTATGACGGAAATAGCATTTTCGTCATACACCTTCTGATTTCTTTCTGCAAATAGTATGCGCTATGGAGTCATGCCACACAGCGCATCGACCCACGGATAGACGCTAAAAGACGATAAATATATCCTCATACGGCACGTCAAAGCCTGAGCGGATTCTCTAGCCTTTCTTGTAAATTTTGAACTCCTTCCCCTCAATTTCTTTTTTTTTCTTTTTTCTTTTTTTTTTTTCTGCAGTATGTCAAGAACAAACGTACAATTAATAAAAAAATACAAGCAACGTGGTGCTGTAGTACGATTCCCCCTTTGATCTCCTTCTTCTTCTTATCATTATCATTATTATTATTATTCACATGGAGATCGTAAGTACATTGTCTTTTTTAATGACATACCCTTGTATAAGGCGGATATCCTATGATATAGTATTAGGGGGCCAGTCCTAATAGCTATATCCGAAGTCGAGGTGTATGTACCCGACCCTGCGATATACCGACACAAGTAGAGATTGACCGTGCTCAGGTACGACAGTATATAATCTATCGTAAAAAATAATTTAATGAAAGTTTCAGAGAACATTTCATTTTCGAGAACATCATCCCAGGACTTGGAAAGGGTCATACCCGGGAACACCATCGCTCAATACACTAGCGATCCCCGTATACGGTGTAGTATCATCGTCGATCGACCTTTCGCACTCGTATGTTGCGATCGAATGCCAAGTTATATCACTGAGTCTTTTAATATTCATATTGATAAGTGATGATGCATGATCAAATCATGATACGCCGTGGGCAATCAATCAGTTTATTTGAGACGCATAAAGAAAAATAGTTTCTTTGTCACTGCCTTCGTCGTCTGGCGCGGATTTCTTTGCCTGGTGGAGGACCACCAACAAAAGTCAGATCGAACTTTGACTGTTCGAGAATGTCCCAGATCTTATTAGGGATTCCGCCCAACGATAATTCAAAAGGGACATCAAGCACTCCTCTTGGCAGTGTCTGAATGGTCCACGCAGTGTAATCCTTGTCTCTGGGAGTAATTGTATCATCCCATGTCTCGAGACTTTTTGCGTCTTTATATACTGGCAGATAATGTCTTGCCTTTGGATCCTCAACCGGGTCCATACTTATCCAGAACTGGAGTATCGGTTGTACTATTTTTGCGGCTGATGATATTTTGAGTGTCCGTGTGACACGCATCTGTCGTGGGACCGCCACGACCCGCATCAAGTATAAGTCTGAGAGAGTGTCATCAGCGACATGTTGTTCCGCTGGTCTCATCAGATAGAAAACATTTTTCACCCATGCGATGGTTGCTATCGCATCGCCTTCCTTCCATCGCTCATGGACAATCTCAACGTTGCCCGCGTTTGGTTCCAGTGTCCGTCCCCTCCTCCTCCTGGTAGACGTCCTTTGATCTCATCGACCTCATCGCCTTCCTCGGTTGGTCGTTGATAAGATCATTCCGCGCTCTCCTTAGCTGCGCCTCTGTGATCTTCTCCTTCTTTCCGCTATGCTCTCGCGGAGACTTGGACTGAGTCCCCACCGCGCTTATGCGGTCAGTCTTCTCCTTGCTGTCCACCTCACTCTCCTCCTTCTCAGCTATCGGTGCCCGATAAGCATCGTCTTGGTCTATGCCAGCCTCCTTGTGGATGGGCGGCACCTCTTTGAAATCATCCTTCATCCGTTTTAACGCCTCCTCAACGGATTCATCTTCCAGTAAGAAGGGATCATACTTAATCAGCCTTCTTACATTCACAATTTGCACCTTCCCTCTACCCCTGATCTTGTAATTCAGAGGTCCCGTCTGTTCCATAATCTGATAAGGTCCTTTCCAGTGAGTGAACAGCTTAGAGCTGACTCCCTTCGGGACTTGAGGATGGTACAATAGTACAATATCCCCGACCTGGAACTTGATCTGATCCAAGTGCGCTTGTCGCACCCCTTCAGCATCAGTCTTTCGGCGCTCCGCCTCTCTATGCGCCCTGACTATTTGTTCCGCCTCCATCTTCACTCTAAGTCTCATCCCAAACAACTCATCCGCATCCGCCCAAGTGTCTTTTGGGTGAAGGAGCGAAGTCGGGATATCAGGCTCACGCCCATATACTAACTGATATGGCGAGATTGAGCTCTTCGAGCCTCCTAACGCCGTAGAGGGTAGACAGTTCATTGCAAACGCAAATGATGGTGCTGCCTCGACCCATGCTCTTTGATTCTCCTTCTTCGTGCAATACATCTTTAGCGAGGCTTTGAGGGGTCTGTGTACCCGCTCGATTTTCCCATTTGCTCGCGGGTTATAGGCAGTAACATATTGCCATTTCATCCCGTAATACTTAGATAGTTTGTCGATGACCTCGTTATTAAAGTCCGAGCCTCGATCAGAACATATCTTTCTTGGTACTCCGATCTGTGAGATGATCCTATCGATCAGCGCCTCGGCCGTCGTCTTGCCGGTAACGTCTTTGACAGGGATGATCCACACATAGTTGGTGGCTCTGTCAATAGCCGTAAGGAGGTATTTGTAACCATCCTTCGATTCTGGGAAAGGTCCCACATGATCAATGTGTATAAACTCAAACATCCCCGCATGAAGAGGAAATTCGCCAATCAGGCCGAAATTTGCCTTCAGTGGTGTTTTGTTTATCTTGCACGGGATGCATGCATCCACCGCCTGATCTATCTCCTCCTTCATCTTCTTCCACCAGAATCGCCTCGCTACGAACATGTGAGTTCGTTGTCGACCCGGATGCGCCAAAAGTGGGCAATTGTGGGCTGCGACAAATATAAATCGTCTCAGACTCTCCGGTACCCAAAGGGTCCATTTGTCCGGCTGTGACGCATAGCGACCGTGAAGGCCCTTGTACCACAGTAGACCATCTCTCCATCCCATCTCCTTCATCTGATCTTTGATCGCTTTCGTCATCCGTAGCTCATCCGGGTTCTGATATAACTGTATCAGTTCTTTAAACTCCGGATCTTGAGCCTGTTGTTGCCTCCCTGCGGTAGGCGAGGCTATATGGATAGTACCATCTTCTAGCCGTACCCCGATTCTTTCCGGGTCATCGTCTAGGTCACTTCTCCGCTCTTGAGGAGGCTCCGCATAAACTTCCTGCGTCTCCTCTTCCTCTCTTATGTTCGCCTTCGCATTCTCATATACCTCATAGGACCACTCAGCGTCCTCCTGGGTATGTAGCTCACAACATATCCCGTGATCCGGGCCTTGTGGACTGTACCGTAGACCTGTGCGGTCATATCGGACTCCACTCGCCATCTCCATCGCCTCAATGTGGCTGACCTCATACACCTTGTCAGTGGACAAGTCTTCCATCTCCACCGTGGACACCAACGCCGATACTTCTGAGTTAAACTCTAGCCTAGAGAGGCTATCAGCGACCACATTTCGCTTTCCCGGTAGATGGACCATTGTAAAATCGAAACAAGACAAGAACGCTTGCCACCGCGCCAGCCGTCCCGTCTGTTCATGATTCATCAACCATAACAGGTTATGATGATCAGTTCTGACAGTAAATTGAGGTCCTCCCCACAAATACTCTCTGAGCCTCTTGAGGGCCCATACTACCGCCAACGCCTCTCTTTGCCTTGTGCAATAGTTTCTCTCCGCCGCACACAACTTCCTACTAATAAACATGATTGGGCGTAATTTCTTCTCCTCATCCTCTTGTTGTAATACAGCCCCAATCGCAAACTTAGATGCGTCTGTATCGACTACGAATTGTTTCGTAAAGTCGGGCATCGTTAACACCAGTCCTCCGTCTTTCGGCTCTTTGTAAATGAGATCTTTGAGCGCATGAAACGCTTGCAAAGCCTCTTCGCCCCACTTCTCAAAGTCTCCAAAATCTATCATTTTCTCCAACTTAGCCCGTGTTGCACCCCAATCGGGTATAAACTGGCTATAGTATTGCGCCATCGCAAGGAATGAGTGCAATTCAGTGCGGTTCTTCGGTATCGGTCGATTCATAATCTCCTCCCTCTTCTCTTTGGATATCGAGACTCGATTATGGGAGATCTCGTACCCTAAGTATGTCACACTCGTCTTGGCAAGTTGACACTTCTTTAGATTGCACTTCAGGCCAAAAGCTCCGATGCGCCTGAATATATCGGACAAATGATCGATATGCTCCTCTATTGTGTTAGAGTATACGATAATGTCATCGATATAGCAAGATGCATATTCTCCCGCCTTCTGTCCCCGCCTTCTCATAAAGCCACCGTCAGACAAATCATCGTACTGACTGCTCAACATCTTCTGCATCGCCTTCTGGAAAAGTCCTGGGGCTTGCTTGAGGCCCATCGGAAGCACTTTCCATTGATATATTTCCATACCCACCACAAACGCCGTCAGCCATCTGGACTTTTCCTCCAGTGGTATCTGCCAGAAGCCATTCTTAAGGTCAATGACCGAATAGAATTTTGCATTCCGCAGTACTCTCCTTCCTTCTTCTAATGTCGGGAGAGGATTTCTCTCTTCCTCCGGCACCTTGTTAACACGAGCATAGTTAACTGTCAGGCGCCATTCTCCTCCTGGCTTCGGCACTATTCTCGGTTGTGAGACTATTGAGGATGGTGATCTCTCAATAAAGTCCTCATTGAGCAGCTGTCTTGCTAGCTCCTCCGCTATCTTCGCCTCATGTATATTCAAATTCGCCCTTCGTGGTGCCGGTGACGGCTCCGCACCCGGTATTTTGTAAATAACCGCAGTGAAATCTTCAGGCTTGACACCACCTGCATGTGGAGGGTCAAAAATTTCCTTGTTCGCCTCTAACTTGGCTTTTAAAAGCTCCTTCTCCTTCTCCGTGCCTACTCCTTCTTCCAATATTTTCCGCGCCGCCTCTTGAAAATCTTCATCAGACATCTGCTTATGCTGCTTGAGGGGTTCTCTGTCCTCCTCCAAGCCTAAGTCCTCTTCCGAGACATCATCTAGGCCCGTCTTTTCATACGTGACCGTGTCCGGCTCATCATCTTTACCGAGCTCCACCAGCATGTCAATGAGTCTCGCGTATTGCAAAGGAGCTTTACGGGTGTAAAAACCATCAAAGCATGTGAATGCTTGCGGTATCAATTTCAACTTGTCGAGGTCTCTGAGCTTCCGCTTGTATGCACTGCTCTGCTCACGAGTTCCCATTCGACAAGCCACCACTAGCTGTTGCTTGCGAGAGGGTACCGGTATAGGATGATCAATAAGCCGGTCCCTTATTTCCTGCGCCCATATCGCCTCCTCATTATATGGCAGGATAATAGTATACGGCTTATTATTTTCGAATAAAGTCCGTAAGCATTTCTTCACTTCAGACAGTGAACGCGGCCACGTGGGCTCGTCACCCCAGAAATCAGTAATAAAACTTTTAATAGTTTCTGGTGGAGTATCCGGGATTCGCCCCGTTCTCCTTGGTACAAACTCCTCCCTTTTTTCTTCTCCTACTTTCGCATGGAAACAGTATCCGTTAGTAATATGGACATCTGTTCCTACTCCTTCCGCGAATCTCGCCAACGACGGGCTTCTTTGTGCGACACATATAATCTCCTCCTTTCGCTTCTCGATTAAGTCATCAATAGACTTTTTATCCCAATGGCATGTCGGAACTGTGACAGTGCACACTTGGGATTCCCAATTGTCGGTCCAGGACAGTTCATCCGGTCTTACGACATGGGGGTGAACGTACACCTCAAGTGCCTCATGTGCGATGGCCATCTTTTTGTGATCCGTCGCTAGACTCAGCTCATAAGCCTCATAAGAGTCAGTAGCGTTGAAGGGATCAATATCGTTCTCTTCTCCTCTTTTTACTCCATATATCACTCGCCGTGCGGCGCAATCAATCACAGCCCCCATCGTAGCCAATTGGTCATACGATAGTAATATTGACCCGTGGTAACCGGGGACGACATAGAGGTCCATACGGTATACTCGTGCGGATTTCAATTTAAAGGTCAGTGTGATGATTCCCGTGATATCCGTCCGGCTGCTCACTCCTTTGAGAGTGCCCGTTGACTTTTTCATATTTCCGTCCACCCAGTCCCGGTATCGATTAAAAAACTTCCTGCCGACAATATTAATATTCGCCATCGTATCATTACCAACTTTTAATATTGTCTTCAATGTTTCACAATAAAGTTCCGTATAACACAGAGCATCGGGCCTGTGTATATTGGCTGCGAGAACAAGAACTTTACGTTCCAAATTTTGGAGTCTTGTCTCTAAGTTTTTCAACTCCTCCTTCTTCTCCTCCTGCTTCACCTCATTAACATTTTTATTTTTCTGCGGTACTGGTGCGTTTACTATTTGAGCGACATTGTCTTGTGGTACTTGAGTACACACATTGTCTTTTTGCTCGCCACCCGCCGCGACCGTAGACATTGAGTCTGTTCGTGGTTGTTTGCTTGGCCGAGGCGATACGTCTGCCATTGGCCTCCTCGCCTCCATCGCAAGTCTCGCCTTCCTATTTGCATCAGTTATCATTGGTAACCGTGCTGTATGAACGGGTATGAGACTACCTTGGGGCTGCAGTCTCTGTGTACCTACATCTTTGTTTTCACATAGAGGAAGCGTTGGCCCAGTCTGCACAACAGCATTAGAAAGCACTGTGACTTTAGGGTTAAACTTCACAGTCTTCTCCTTCCTCTCTTCTTCCCCCTCCAGTCATTCCACCACCTCGAAACGATTACCTTGAGTAGTGTCCGGGTAGGATGACGTATCGGTCTCCGAGGCAGTGTTGTAGGCCTGAGCTCGACCGAAATTCGGGTTGGAGCTTGCCCACGAGCCTCCTCCTCCTCTGGGTGGGGGGGCTGGAGCTCGAACAGCTCTCCCTCCATAAGGGGTATATCCCCGACCTCCTCCTCTTCCTCTCTGAGGGGTTCCCTGCCACCTCGAGGCTCCTCTCCATGTTCCTCGTCCTCGTCCTCCTCCTCCTCCTCCTGCTCGTCCTCCTGCTCCTGCTCCTCCTTCTCGTCCTCTTTGAGAGGCCTTTAAGTTCTTTTGTCTCTCCCTTTCCTACTACAACAGCGACGGTAAGCAGGCCAAGTGCCTGTGTGCGGTTGACAAGAAGTTCAGGTGCCTGCGCCCGGAGGGCGAGCAGGGCTGCAGCTGCAAACGGCGCGATTTTCCGTTGGACAGATCGTTGCCGGTCCCGACCAAAGAAATCGTCTGCGGCCCGTCTGCGCTGTCGGCCCTGGTCCGCGTCATAGGGGACCAGAAGTTTCCCTGGGCCTGTGCCTGCCAGACGGGGGCCTTCGAGACGGACTCCGGCCTGTGCAAGGCCAAGGTCGTGGCCTTGGTTGACGAGTACGGCACCCCGCCCCAGTAAAAAAAAGGCCAACGGGACGTGCGAGGTGGTGAGAAAAGAATGGGGTGAGGGGCACAGCCGGGGGGGGGGAAGGAGTAAAAAAGCTGCCCCCCCCCCCGCCATTTCCCCCCTGTGCCCACCTGCCATTTCCCTACCTGCCACCCCCCCCCCCCGCCATTTCCCCTTGTGCCCTCTACTTTTTCTTTCGTCTTCCTTTTGTTTGTTTTTGCTTATTTTTGGTTTGACATATTACGGCAACGGATTAAAAAAAAAGAAAAGAGGGAAATATGGGCGGCCGCTCACAGAAAGCTGTGCGCTGCGGCGCCTGGCTTGCTTTTGATTGCGTAATCTGGGGCCTGCTGCTCGATATCCTGCCGGCCCGGGACAGTTTGAATCTCATTTGCTTTCTTTACGAGCATTGCCGGACTGCACGTCCCAGCAAACGGAGGAAAATGGACGGAGCTGCCGTGGCCTCTAGTCCCTTGTCCAACTTAGTGCAGCGCCGCGCGGGGCTCTTGTTGAAAAGACCCTCGGCCCCCGCCAGCACGCTTGTGAGTCGTATTGGCAAGCTCTGCAGCCGCTGTCTGGTCCCGGCGATGCCACAGTCGCGGCTTAGCTTGTGTGCGGAACACGAACTGGCAGAGCATACCCCCTGCGTCGCCAGACTGATTGACATGCGGCAGGTGCTGAGCGTGCCGGCCTCCGCGGCTAGTTTTGCGTCCTGCTGCGCTAGCTTTGCGCTGTACAACGCCCGGCTCGTGCCCCGCTACCAGGAACTCCTGAGAGCTTGCCAAGAGGCGGGCGTGCGCTGCCGGACGATGGGTGGCGTCTTGTACCTGTGTCACACGGACGCCCCGCGCGCCTGTGCGCAATTGTGGCGAGCACGCCACCCTGCGGTGTACAGCGCAGGTGCGTAGCTAGAAACCTCTTCTTCTTTCTTCTCTCCAGTCCCCCATTTCTCCCCCGCCCTCTCCAGTTCCAAGGCATTGAGATTTTTTACTGATTAAGAAAGAAACGACAGGCAGATCTTTTTTTTGTTCCAAAGCAGGAAAACGAATTCTTCACGGACTTTCGGTGCTTAAAAAAAAGAAAAGCTGGGCAAAAAAAAAGCAAAAAAAAAAAAAAAGGACGGGAGGGGCTGTGTGTGTATCTTTTGTGTTGCATTCCTGTAAGCTAACGAAACCAGCGCTGCCCGACCTCTTCTTCTTCTTCTATCCTGTAACTGGCTGCGGCTAAGCTTCTCTGGTGTGTTTGTCTACGCACGGCGTTGGGGGTTGGGTTTCTTTTGTGTTCGGGGCTTCCGTGAATTCTTCTTCTTCTTTCTGATTTCTATCTTACCTCTTAATTCCGTTAGTTCTGTTCTTGCTGGTCCAGGCAAAGCTTCAACGCCTTGCATCTGGGTATCTATAAATTCTTTCATGGCGGGATTTGCTTTCAGCGCTTGGCTGAAAGAATCTTGTTTGAGATCAGCGAAACCAGTGGTATACTTAGCCTTCCATCTGTAATCAACGAGCACCAGATCATGTTGCTCGAAATGTTTCCCCGGCATCGTCTGCAGATAAAATCTGTTTTGCTCGTTTACCACGATCTCTGCATTTGCGTTCTTCTCGTTGGTAGCGCCTAGCGCACAGTGCGCGAGAAGAGCGGTTGGAATGGGCTTGCTGGCCCCGATGATGCCCGCGTAGCGCGCGCCCTCGATGTTAGGCTGGCGGTAATGGGGAACGAAATACTCTTGTCGTGCATCCCATCCCTGCATCTTGGTGTCTTGCTCGCGATCCCATAGTTCGGTGAGGCGTTTGCCAACGCCGGACATGCTGGCACAGCCGTGGTCTCCGTTGTTCTTTTTAGGAGCCCTTTCGTGCTTCCCCCTCCCCTTTCTCCTGCGAGGCCTCCGCTGAGTTGTTTGCCCGTCTTCGCGGCATTCGTCGCTATCCTCTTCCGAGGAGGAGCTTGCGTCTCCGGAATTTCTGGCTTTGTTCAGAATTGCCGGGAACTCTGCTATAATGAAATTTGTTGAAGATCTAATCTTCTTTCTTGCGACCAGCGCAAAGTTGAAGGGGGGCCAGAACACTACATAAAAAAACCGGTCGAAAGACACCACGGTTCCTGGCCTGGCTTCCTTTTCATACCAGCGCTTCTGCCCCCCGATCCAGACCTCGTATTGTTGTCGTCTTTTGCCTGGATCATAATTATCACAAATAGTAACTAACGGATGTATTTTCTTGTTAAAAGCCTCTGTTATGCGCGTATAAGCCTTGGTGAAACGATCTCGCGGATCCCCCGAGTAGCTTTCAAATTGCTTATCTTTTTCTCTGCGCCGTCGGAATAGGTTATTTGCCAACAGATTGCTTGGCCGTAAATACGGCAGAATCCAGATTTTTGGCGAATGACCCGGCGTTGCTTCCAGATGTCCAGAGCCAGGTCGAAGTTGCACCCGCTCGCTATGCCGAGGCCAGCCAGCTTTGTGGTTTCTTTGTCGGCGCAGCTAAACGCGAACATTTCGAACTCTTTTACCATGCGTTGAAAATACTGATCCGGCATGCACACCAGGCACAGGAATGACTTGTCAAACATTTGTTCTCGTTCCTGGTCAGTTCTTGGGGTTTCAAAGAACTTGAGGTCGCAGCACGAGACTTGCGCTAATTCATCCGGTGAGAATTCATCCAGCCCGTTCTCTTCGAAATGCACAAGCACGATCTTGCTGGTTCCACAAATCTCGGCCAGGGTTCGGATGTCAAGGTAGAGAGACGGGGCAAGCCTGGGCAGGAAACGCGTAGAATTGTGGACATGCGGTTTCTTTGGCGCTCGCGAGGGCAAGGAAGAGAACGGTGCGCGCGGCAGTGCCTGTCTTTGCTGCTTCTCTTCTCTGGCGTGGTCACAGCCGTAGTCCCAGAACAGTTGCGCACCCGGAACAAACCTGTCTTCTTCCCGCTCGCACATACAAGATAGGGGCGGTACGAGGCCGCGGGCCTCTCTAAATAATACCTACCGAATTCTTTCCTAAGCAGGGGCCAGAGGTCGGCCGGCCCTGCAGAGCACGACGGCGTTTCTTGGAGTTAATCAGCTGGGCCGATCCTCTGTAGCGCATAGCCGGGGGCAGATGGAAGACTATAGACTTGCCGGCCTCAGCATTATTAAAAAATCTTTCCCAAGAACCATCATGTTCTGCCAAGACCACTCGGAGTATTTCTTCTTGTAGTGCCTTGTATTCTTTCAGTAGTTCGCGTCCGTCGATTCTGTTGACCATGTCCCAGCTGATCCAGTGTGATGTAGGCGTTTCAGCAGCAACCCCGTTATACATGGGGGGGTCGCGGGACGGCTGTCCATTAACAGGGGTACCAAGGCCTCTATGATGTTCTGAAACGCCGCCGTCAAAGAACATCCCGCGATGGCGCTCGTTCTGCGAGAGAGGGAGCGTAGTAAACGCGCCGAAGTTTTCATGCTGGTCATCGACGGCTACGGCAAAGACAGTGTGTCCCAAGGTACCCCTCGCATCGCCCTTGAGGTTAGGGTCCCCTTTGGTTGGCCAGCCGCTAGGCTGCGCTAGGCAAGCGCCACACGCGGGCACCGGGCGCCAGAGCTTTATCCGGTCCGGGGCGTGCGTCAACATTCCTCTCGCCAAATCAGTGCTTGCGCAGACCTGGCACACGAGATTACGTTTTTCTTCCTCTGCTGTCAACAGACGAGCCCCGTGCACCCAACGCGCTGGGATCTCCATGGCAAAAAGAAAGCACGCCGATCGGGTGGTCTGCTTTTGGGGGGTGAGGGGATTTTCGGGGCAGTGTTTCAGAAGGAGGGAAAAACGCAGGGGGAGAAAGAAAAAACGCGGTCGTAAGAAAAGTGCAAGCCCGCGGATGGCAGGCAAAATTAAGCCCCCCCCCCCTTTGCTTTCTATACGTTGCTGCTCGATTCCAAACCCAAGCAAAAGCAGAAATCATTTCGTGGTTCCTCTCCCCCCCCCCCCCCCCGCCCAAACCTTTTTGCCCTTTTTTGTTTCTTGCTAGCACAACCTTTGGCGAAGACGACAAGAGTCTCGGCTGGGGGGGGGGAGGGGGGGAGGAAAGGGTGCGGGAAGTGGATTGTGGCTGCTCCAGATAGAGGGCCAACAAGACAAGAACAAAATTGTACAAAAAAAAAAGAAGAAAAGAGAGAAATAACAATTTTAAAAAATCGACCGACTGGATCGTACGACAAGAAAAACATTTGGGTTACGGAAATTTCTCAGGCGTCTAGTTGCCTCGAGAGCGCGATCATTTTCTAGTCCTGCAAAAATAGCGCAGCGAGCGCCAGCACACAGACAAATCAAAACCAAGGTACAAATTTAGATGAGGATAGCAGCGGGAACACAGGAGAGGATCAAGCCGCTACTGTCCCACCAGCCCAAAGTATGTCTAAAAGCAGGTCGCCTGTAAACTCCGCGACCCCTACGGTCTCCACATCTAGTTCGGCGAGCCTCTCCGTTACGCCTACGGTCTCCACATCTAGTTCGGCGAGCCTCTCCGCGACCCCTACGGTCTCTGCAACTAGTTCGGCGAGCCGTTCCGCTACCCCTACGGCCTCCGCATCTAGTTCGGCGAGCTTCTCCGTTACGCCTACGGTCTCCACATCTAGTTCGGCGAGCCGTTCCGCGACGCCTACGGTCTCCGCATCTAGTTCGGCGAGCCTCTCCGTTACGCCTACGGTCTCCGCATCTAGTTCGGCGAGCCTCTCCGTTACGCCTACGGTCTCTACATCTAGTTCGACGACCCCCACGGTCTCCGCATCTAGTTCGGCGAGCCGTTCCGCGACGCCTACGGTCTCTACATCTAGTTCGGCGAGCCGTTCCGCGACGCCTACGGTCTCCACATCTAGTTCGGCGAGCTTCTCAGCGACACCTACGGTCTCTACATCTAGTTCGACGACCCCCACGGTCTCCACATCTAGTTCGGCGAGCCGTTCCGCGACCCCTACGGTCTCCACATCTAGTTCGACGACCCCTACGGTCTCCGCATCTAGTTCGGCGAGCTTCTCAGCGACACCTACGGTCTCTACATCTAGTTCGGCGAGCTTCTCAGCGACACCTACGGTCTCTACATCTAGTTCGGCGAGCTTCTCAGCGACACCTACGGTCTCCACATCTAGTTCGGCGAGCTTCTCAGCGACACCTACGGTCTCTACATCTAGTTCGGCGAGCTTCTCAGCGACACCTACGGTCTCCACATCTAGTTCGGCGAGCTTCTCAGCGACACCTACGGTCTCCACATCTAGTTCGACGACCCCTACGGTCTCCACATCTAGTTCGACGACCCTACGGTCTCTACATCTAGTTCGGCGAGCCGTTCCGCGACCCCTACGGTCTCCACATCTAGTTCGGCGAGCTTCTCAGCGACACCTACGGTCTCCGCATCTAGTTCGGCGAGCTTCTCAGCGACACCCACGGTATCCACATCTAGTTCGGACCTCTTCGCCCAACGTCGTTTCGAGTTCCAGATCAGCCTCAATTTCCTTCGCGTGACCCCAGGCGTTCTTGGCCACGAGGTACAGAAACAAATGCGCCAAAGGCAGGTTCGTGCTGTTGAGGTTGGACCGCGGAAGGCGCTTGCACACAATCCGCGAAATCCCGCTGTACACGGTCGACCCATGCACACGAGTAAATCGCGCTAGCGCTTTGGGCTCGGGTCGCATAACTTGCTCGACTCCGTGGCGCAGCGCCGCCAGTGCCTCCTCGTTCGCATACTGCACTGCCTCCTCCGAACAGTCGTCGTCCAGAAGGTCCTCGCGCGCTTGCTTAGCGTGAGCAGTCAGTGCGCGAGCCAGGCGTTCACAGAAGACTCGGGCCTGTGACTCGAGTAAGCGAGACCAGTGCGGGTCTCCTTTGCAAGTCGACCCCGCGGGATACTGTGTCGGTTCTTCTTCTTCTTCGTTGTCACCATCCTCAGGCACTGCGTGCAACAAGAGCTTGCGTCGTTTTGGAGGCCTTTTCTAGCTCCAGGCTGCTAATGGTCATTTGTTGGTTCAAGGCCAAGCGAGCCGTCACCAGTCCCTCGGCCTGTTCTGCAATTCTCGCAGCTTGCTCTGCTATAAGCTTGTTTTTCAGTGACAGGACTTCCTGGAGTTGGGTAATACACATATCCTTGATCGCCGAGTCGCCGAAGCCAGCCAGCCCAGCGCGCAGAAAGTCGCGGGTTTCGGGCGCCAGTTCTTGCCTGCGCACAGGCAGTGCTTTCTCGAGCGCTTCGTCGCCAGTCGAGGCCCGCGTAGCTAGGTTTCGCCATCTCCGCCCGCAAGCTTCTTGCAGCGCGGGTGCTCGAACTGACTCAAAATAGTCAAGAGATCCTTGAATTGCAGGCAGGGCACCCCTCGTTTCTCGCCTTCCTTCACCTCCTGAATTAGCGCAGCCTCGCGCCCGTCGGACCGTGCAGTTACCACGCGGGGAAAACGAAGTACTTCACGGAAAATCCCCCGGTGGCATTCGGCTGCCACCCCGTGCCACTTTTTTCTGCAGAGACACCTGGTCTCTCTAACTTTTGTGCCATCCTTGACCATTTTTTTCTAGCAGAATCATCCGTACAATCAGTAAAAAATGCAATCGCGTCCGTCACAGCAAAATAATGCCCATTTGAGGCTCGTCTAATCGTTGCGAAGTCGTCAGGCCCGAGTTTCATGAGCAAGGCATTTTCGTCGAAGACGTGACACACGTCCTTTGGATCGGTAGGCGCAGCGGCGACCGCCTGCATCGCAGGTGCGGCGATGATAGTTTTTTCTTCCTTGTCGCTCATTTTCGTTTGTTGAGGATTCTGGATTTTGTGCCTGCCTTGACGATTTTATTAAAAAATTTACCAACTTTTTTTTAACATTTCCCTCCCTCCCGGTCTCCAGTCAGACATCGATACTTAAAATTTTCTTTTCCTTTCTCCCCCCGCCCGCGCCGGGGGGACGGTGAAAAAAATTAGCCAGAAACCAAAGAAATTTCCCGCCCGCCCGAGTTCGCTCACGAAATGTTTTTTTTGCCATCAACTCAATTCGCCGAAATGTCCTCACAAAGCTGGTAAGGCAGCTGGTCGCTGCTTGTGCGGCCCTCTCCCCCCGATTCTGCAACCAGTGTGTCACGTATCGCATGGCCACGGCCCCCCCCCCCCCGGAAGAGAGAGGGGGCCGCGCGGACGGGCAGAATGTGGGAGGGAGGGAGGGGGAGGGGGGTTTTCTGTAATTTACCCAAAAAGAATTATCGGTACGTGAGCTAGTGCGAATGCTGTTCCGTCGCGGGCGCCGGGAAGGTGGCACAAATTAA
>WBZZ01000382.1:7500-10000 GCA_019918135.1 Paulinella micropora
ATGTTATATTTTCGTTCGTTTGAGTTCTGTTCCTCCTTCAGTCGACTGATCCTCCTACAGGGTAGAGTGAGATCCTCTTTCCTCTATGTGACAATGTTTGTACTTTTGTTTTTGTTTGAGAAAAGTAGTCCTTGAGATTTTCTCCGATTTCTTGTCCTCCTTACTCAAATTGCTTTCTCCTCCTTCTTTTCTATATTGTATCTAGTATGAGGCACTAGGACCTACACACAGATAGGAATAGAGAAGCTAGAGAAGCTCTCCTTGAGAAGTTGATAGTCGGTCGGATAGGTTCTCAGACCTACTTTGAGAACGATCAGAGATTTGCAAAAATACTCTGACGTATGTGTGAGATAATGCAAATAAATGCACAAACTAGAAGGGTAGAGTGTGGTGCTCCTGTCCCTATGCTTGTTTGTGTTTTGTGTGTGATTCTTCACTCTTCTGTCCGCCTCCATCTTCTTGGGTCTCTGTGTGACAACAGCAAGAACGACAGAGAGTTTGTATCTGATCATGTGTCTCCTGGTGAGCACGCAGATATGGATTGGGCTAGAGGGTACGAGACACCTACTTGAGGCCAATCAAATTATTTGTTTTGTAAAAGAGCTATGAGGGTTCTGTGTTGGAGTATTTGTTTTCGTCTGACGTCCCCGTGTGAGACAGGTCAGTGAAAATTTGTTCTGGATGCCCGTGTGGCAATGCAGAAAGAAATCACCCTAGTGATGTGACTCCAAATGTAATGTCCGGGCCCCAACGATAGCTAAGTAAAAAGTCGGTAATACAAGCAAACACAGTCCTCAAGGATGAGAATGATGTCTCGTTGTATTAGCTCAGTGAAGCCGAAAAGGAAAACGGCAACAGACCAGGAATAAAATGGCATCAAGTCCACTGATCCGGACAAATAATACTGAAAAACAGGCTGGTGCACCTGTCACAAGGAAAAGGATACTTTTTACCGGCTATCCGGGGGTAATGCCTACACCAGGACTACATTCCAACTACAAATTATTAAAGTTTCAAGTTAAAGCTATAATATGAAAGTTATTAATATATATCAGTGTACTACGGTTGGAGAGTGTTATACTTGTTTTGGACGGTAACTTCTAATATTTTTTCGACTGGCTTTTAATATCATTAATATATATTACTATAATAAACTTATGATGAAGAGGCAGCGCTTGCTTTTCGTACTACTGAGGACTAACTTGAACTTGAAAGGAAACACATTTAGTCTTTCGGTCACTTTCAGTGTCTTAAATTACAATATTATTAATATATAATATTATTACTAGGCACATTCAAATGTCAAACTCAGCCATCAAATTTGAGTTAAGGGTCAGATTTCCAAGATTAGCGGTCAGATTTTAGATTAGCGGCCAGAATTCAAATTAGTTCAATTTAACCGTAACATTTCGCAAAAATGATACAGATTTTGCGGACGTATATAGGAGTTAAATTGAACTAATTTGAATTCTTACCACTAATTCGAAATCTGACCGCTAATCTGAAATCTGGCCCTTAACTAAAATTCAATGGCTGAGTTTGACACTTGAATGTACCCAGTAATAATACTGTGACGCAAGCACTGTTTGAATTCTAAGAATATTTGCAATCTTCACTCACACTCAGCACTTTAAGTGGCAAGTATTAATATTTTATTAACTTGAACAGTGCTTCAACCGCGCAAATATTACCTATTAATATCATGTGGCGATATAGTATTAGACTCTGATGATAGGCAAGTCAAAGTTTTGACTGAAAGGCGACGCGTGATTGCTTACGGATTGTATAAGAAAAAGAAAGGCAGTTCGCATCGCGGCAACCGCTACTACAGTAGTAGTTACTAAGTAGGTATTTATCCATTTGTAAAGACGTGGTGATTATACCGTGATAAGCCGCTGAAAGTTTGAAGTTAAAGCGTGAGCTCAGAGTTATAATAAATGTTTTCTGGACATTGCGGCAAGGTTTTGGATTCAAAACGCGAGATTTTTGACTCAAAATATCAATTAATCAATGAATGAAGTGGATTCCCATTCGCGAAGTTCTTGGTATCCTGCTTGAGCGCACTAAAGTCAGGCACTGCCTGGCACTAGACAATTCCACATCCAATCGCGAGGTGGCAGATCTTGATGATATTTGATCTCGTTGCTGACGTTGCTCGGAAGGCAGCTAAGCTGCATCAACCCGATACGCCTCTTCTTTGGATAGATGCGGAATAGTCGCAAAATGATTAAATGATACTTAAATATTAATATCACGAATAATGAAATCCAAAACCTTATGAAATTATTGGAAGCTGGTATTAATAGTTACAATCCAAAACTTTATCATTATTTGAGGTAAATATTTCGATTATTGTCGCCACTTAAATGCTACCAGTAGTACGACAATCCTGAGTACGCCATTTGCAAGCCCTCGATCCTGAACTTTGAAACGGTGCCTTCACAATCATCATAGGCGTACTGTGTTAATCGAGAAGAAATGAGATTGAAAAAAAAAATTA
>WBZZ01000382.1:17500-20000 GCA_019918135.1 Paulinella micropora
CTCTCCTCTCCTCTCCTCTCTCTCTCTCTCTCTCTCTCTCTCTCTCTACCTACCTACCTACCTACCTACTTACCTACCTGCCTGCTTGCCTACCTACCTTCCAACCTCTGTACCAACATACCTACCTACCTTCCTGCCTGCCTACTTACCCATCATGCATTCGGCATCCTCAGACTCCCTGAATTTTCGGTCGGGTTAAGGTTGAGAGAACGCGTAGTCCTCAATGGGTAACTTGAAATTCTTTTTCTCTCTTTCTTTTGCCCCTTGCACAGTGTTCTTTGCTCCATGAATTCTTTCGGTCACCATTAAATATGTGCTCAGGTTACTAACAAACTCTATCTATCTATCTATCTCTCTCTCTATCTATCTATCTATCTATCTATCTATCTATCTATCTATCTATCTATCTATCTATCTATCTGTCTGCTGTCTGTCTATCCATCCATCCATGCATGCATGCATGCATCCATCCATCCATCCATCCATCCACACACCCATCCATCTATCTATCTATCTATCTATCTATCTATCTATCTATCTATCTATCTATCTAATCTATCTATCTACCTATCTATCTATCTATCTATCTATCTATCTATCTATCTATCTATCTATCTATCTATCTATCTGTCCGTCCGTCCGTCCATCTGTCTGTCTGTCATTCTGTCTGTCTATCTATCTATCTGTCTTTCTATCTATTATTGTTTGATGTGAAACTGCGTTCCTTTGCAAGGACTACATTCCTTTGCGACATCTCATCTATCTATCTATCTATCTATCTGTCCTGGGCATGACGGTAAACTGCATCCCGGAGTTGGACTCGACCCACTGGCACCTACAGCCTGGGGGTCGATCTATCTATCTCCTTCAGCCCTTCACCAGCTGTTTTTGCAGTCGCAGCTGGTGCAGCGTGACTGGCCAGGGCTGATGACTACCCTTCATCGGCCCTCGATACACTCTCAAACTGTTCGGGAAAGCCCTAAGAGCCTTCGATACCGCGGCCTGCGGGAAACCGCAAGGTGCAGCAGTCGAGGTAACGCTCGTCGGATGGTAAAAACTCGAAGGATATGGCCACGCAGGGAATAATGGGTAACCCGCAGCCAAGTCCCTTCTTGTCAGGCCAACCCCGCGCATGGCTCCTACTCGGTACGACTACCTCTGATTGGCTGCCTTGGACTGACTTGGTGTTCCGACGTGAGTTTAGTGACCAGTGGATATGTCTCGACGTCGGCCCACTTATGTCACCGCTGCAGCTGGCCCGGTAGTCCTCCGTCGCCACTACCCAGTGGTGTCCTGACAAATGGGAAAGGTTCAGAGACTAGACGGGAGTGGGATCTTCCTGTGTGCGGGTAGGCACATAAGCAGGGAGATCTTAAGGTATAGTCCGGCCGCCGCGAAAGTGGTCGCCTTGGATGAAGCTCGAGGGTTGGTGTACCCCTCGGGCCCGAGCCTTGGCGGGGCACGTGATCACGGACACGTGTCTGGGTTGGTTCTACGGCCCTCTAGCCAGGGAGGGCTGTAGAACCTTCAGACTGCATACATTCTAAGCTTAGTGCTTCCTCCCAGCCCGCTACCCAGCCTCCGTCTGGAGGCGGGGTGGAATGGATGCCTATGTCTTCGGATATGCAGAGCTGATAGACCAAACATATCTATCTATCTATCTATCTATCTATCTATCTATCTATCTACCTATCTATCTATCCATATCGCACATGCGAAGCGCAAAATTGGAGTATGTTGCAGGCTCGCCCACGAAAAAGACATCAAATAATAATAATAATAATAATAATAATAATAATAATAATAATAATAATAATAATAATGATAATGATATACTACTAATAATAACAATAATAATAATAATAATAATAATAATAATAATAATAATAGTAATAATAATAATAGTACAATAATAATAATGATGTAATAATAATAATAATAATAATAATAATAATAATAATAATAATAATAATAATAATAATAATAGTGCTTCTCTGTCAATGGCTGCAAATCTGCACATGCGCCTCCATCGTCTCACCCGTGAGGGGAGTACGAAGAATTGACGATAGGCTCTAATGACACCCCCGCACGGGCAGTTCCAACACACGGACCGGTATGTTCAATGAAAATACTGGTGGCACCGACGGGAATCGAACTGGCGACAGGGCCCAGATGGTAGAACTTGACCACTGGGCTATCACGGTGTCCATTTAATAATAATAATAATAATAATAATAATAATAATAATAATAATAATAATAATAATAATAATAATAATAATAATGATAATAATAATAATAATAATAATAATAATAATAATAATAGTGCTTCTCTGTCAATGGCTGATGCATTTCTGCACATGCGCCTCCATCGTCTCACCCGTGAGGGGAGTACGAAGAATTGACGATAAGCTCTAATGACACCCCCGCAAGGGCAGTTCCAACACTTCCAGACGGGCCGGTATGTTCAATGAAAATACTGGTCCAGAAATAGACTGGTA
>WBZZ01000382.1:25000-30000 GCA_019918135.1 Paulinella micropora
TGTTCAATGAAAATACTGGTCCAGAAATAGACCGGTATGTTCAATGAAAATACTGGTGGCACCGACGGGAATCGAACTGGCGACAGGGCTCAGATGGTAGAACTTGACCACTGGGCTATCACGGTGTCCATAACAGGGCTCAGATGGTAGAACTTGACCACTGGGCTATCACGGTGTCCATATAACAATAACAATAATAATAATAATAATAATAATAAT
The DNA here is from genome assembly GCA_019918135.1 of Paulinella micropora. NCBI lineage: Eukaryota > Cercozoa > Imbricatea > Euglyphida > Paulinellidae > Paulinella > Paulinella micropora. The sequence continues at coordinate 25,220 of WBZZ01000382.1, forward strand.
AATAATAATAATAATAGTGCTTCTCTGTCAATGGCTGATGCATTTCTGCACATGCGCCTCCATCGTCTCACCCGTGAGGGGAGTACGAAGAATTGACGATAAGCTCTAATGACACCCCCGCAAGGGCAGTTCCAACACTTCCAGACGGGCCGGTATGTTCAATGAAAATACTGGTCCAGAAATAGACCGGTATGTTCAATGAAAATACTGGTGGCACCGACGGGAATCGAACTGGCGACAGGGCCCAGATGGTAGAACTTGACCACTGGGCTATCACGGTGTCCATAATAATAATAATAATAATAATAATAATAATAATAATAATAATAATAATAATAATAATAATAATAATAATAATAGTGCTTCTCAGTCAATGGCGAATGCATTTCTGCACATGTGCCTCCATCGTCTCACCCGCGAGGGGAGAACGAAGATTTGACGATAGGCTCTACTGACACCCCCGCAAGGCAGCTCCAAGCCTTCCAGACAGACCATTATTTTCAAAGAAAATATCCTTTGAAAATACTGGCCCGACGGGAATCGAACTGGCGACAGGGCCCAGATGGTAGACCTTAACCACTGGGCTATCGCGGTGCCAATAATAATAATAATAATAATAATAATAATAGTGCTTCTCTGTCAATGGCTGATGCAAATCTGCACATGCGCCTCCATCGTCTCACCCGTGAGGGGAGTACGAAGAATTGACGATAGGCTCTAATGACGCCCCCGCATGGGCAGTTCCAACACACGGACCGCTATGTTCAATGAAAATACTGGTGGCACCGACGGGAATCGAACTGGCGACAGGGCCCAGATGGTAGAACTTGACCACTGGGCTATCACGGTGTCCAATAATAATAATAATAATAATAATAATAGTGCTTCTCTGTCAATGGCTGATGCATTTCTGCACATGCGCCTCCATCGTCTCACCCGTGAGGGGAGTACGAAGAATTGACGATAAGCTCTAATGACACCCCCGCAAGGGCAGTTCCAACACTTCCAGACGGGCCGGTATGTTCAATGAAAATACTGGTCCAGAAATAGACAGTTATGTTCAGTGAAAATACTGGTGGCACCGACGGGAATCGAACTGGCGACAGTGCCCAGATGGTAGAACTTGACCACTGGGCTATCACGGTGTCCATAGTAATAATAATAATAATAATAATAATAATAATAATAATAATAATAATAATAATAATAATAATAATAATAGTGCTTCTCTGTCAATGGCTGATGCATTTCTGCACATGCGCCTCCATCGTCTCACCCGTGAGGGGAGTACGAAGAATTGACGATAAGCTCTAATGACACCCCCGCAAGGGCAGTTCCAACACTTCCAGACGGGCCGGTATGTTCAATGAAAATACTACGGATCGGTATGTTCAATGAAAATACTGGTGGCACCGACGGGAATCGAACTGGCGACAGGGCCCAGATGGTAGAACTTGACCACTGGGCTATCACGGTGTCAAAACAACAATAATAATAACAATAATAATATATATATTGATCTGTCATGGCTGAGCCCGAGGGCCATGCGCCTCCATCCCTCGAAACAACAGGGACTACAGTGAGTATGTTGGGGAGGGAAGAGTGACTCTAACCATCCTGCATAGAAGGCCCCAAAAGGAAGTCCCTACTACCCGCACAGTGTCGGGTACCTTGCAGGAAATCAAATACAAATGATTGATCTTCCCCGCGTGAGAGCTCCAAGAGACTGGGTAGGTCCCGCATGGAGGTACTCACAGGGGTAGCAGACATTTCATGCGGTCTGCCAGCGCATGAGGACGTTTTGTGGTAAGTGTCTGGGACGCCTCGAAACCCGTCACCACCCCTAGATCTCGGAATGTAAATACCCCTTTGATCCCACGTGGTGCATGTCTTATAAAAACAACACAACGACATGGCCTCGGAACCAACGCAACAACATAGCCTCGGAACCCACATCGACATAGCCTCGGAACCCACACAACAACAGAGCCTCGGAACCAACACAACAACATAGCCTCGGAACCAACACAACAACATAGCCTCGGAGCCAACACAACGACATAGCCTCGAAACCAGTGGGAAGAGGCCCAACCACCTCCTCTTCCCGTGGGGTGCCATACTGTGCACCCCTCCATAACAATAATAATAATAATAATACTATATCTGAGGCGTACTGATGCAGCTAATGGCATATCCTCAACGGACATAAGCCTCCAATACCCTTGTTCGAGGTCCTCCACCCCCCCGTGTCAGTCTCTCGCCTGATGATCGGGGCCACCGATGGAGCTCCTGAGGGCAAGACTGCACTAAGCCGAGGTTATTCCGCAGTCCCAGCAACCTCTTGCAAGACGTCACCGAATGTGCAAGTGCATACACCAAGCGCGGTTGCTAGAGCTGCCTCGAAACCCCACCCATAACAATCTGGTGTCTGCTGGGTCCTGGGCTATCAACCAGCATATGCGGAGTTTAAGATCTTTTACGCGCGCAACGACCCTCCTCCCCAGCATCTACCACCAAAGGGTTATGAGTTGGCGTCACAGTTTAACGCCTTGAGGCCATTGGGCTGGAACTCTGTTTAGCAAGTGTGACTAGGTTTTTTCATCGGGATTTCCCTCAAATATGTCACAGTCAACACTCCAAGGCAGATTTACTATATCTGAGGCGTACTGATGCAGCTAATGGCATATCCTCAACGGACATAAGCCTCCAATAACCTTGCTCGAGGTCCTCCACCCCCCCGTGTCAGTCTCTCGCCTGATGATCGGGGCCACCGATGGAGCTCCTGAGGGCAAGACTGCACTAAGCCGAGGTTATTCCGCAGTCCCAGCAACCTCTTGCAAGACGTCACCGAATGTGCAAGTGCATACACCAAGCGCGGTTGCTAGAGCTGCCTCGAAACCCCACCCATAACAATCTGGTGTCTGCTGGGTCCTGGGCTATCAACCAGCATATGCGGAGTTTAAGATCTTTTACGCGCGCAACGACCCTCCTCAATAATAATAATAATAATAATAATAATAATAATACCTTGGAGTGTTGACTGTGACATATTTGAGGGAAATCCCGATGAAAAAACCTAGTCACACTTGCTAAGCAGAGTTCCAGCCCAATGGCCTCAAGGCGTTAAACTGTGACGCCAACTCATAACCCTTTGGTGGTAGATGCTGGGGAGGAGGGTCGTTGCGCGCGTAAAAGATCTTAAACTCCGCATATGCTGGTTGAAAGCCCAGGACCCAGCAGACACCAGATTGTTATGGGTGGGGTTTCGAGGCAGCTCTAGCAACCGCGCTTGGTGTATGCACTTGCACATTCGGTGACGTCTTGCAAGAGGTTGCTGGGACTGCGGAATAACCTCGGCTTAGTGCAGTCTTGCCCTCAGGAGCTCCATCGGTGGCCCCGATCATCAGGCGAGAGACTGACACGGGGGGGTGGAGGACCTCGAACAAGGGTATTGGAGGCTTATGTCCGTTGAGGATATGCCATTAGCTGCATCAGTACGCCTCAGATATAGTAATAATAATAATAATAATAATAATACTATATCTGAGGCGTACTGATGCAGCTAATGGCATATCCTCAACGGACATAAGCCTCCAATACCCTTGTTCGAGGTCCTCCACCCCCCCGTGTCAGTCTCTCGCCTGATGATCGGGGCCACCGATGGAGCTCCTGATGGCAAGACTGCACTAAGCCGAGGTTATTCCGCAGTCCCAGCAACCTCTTGCAAGACGTCACCGAATGTGCAAGTGCATACACCAAGCGCGGTTGCTAGAGCTGCCTCGAAACCCCACCCATAACAATCTGGTGTCTGCTGGGTCCTGGGCTATCAACCAGCATATGCGGAGTTTAAGATCTTTTACGCGCGCAACGACCCTCCTCCCCAGCATCTACCACCAAAGGGTTATGAGTTGGCGTCACAGTTTAACGCCTTGAGGCCATTGGGCTGGAACTCTGTTTAGCAAGTGTGACTAGGTTTTTTCATCGGGATTCCCTCAAATATGTCACAGTCAACACTCCAAAATAATAATAATAATAATAACAATAATAATAATAATAATAGTGTATCTCCTGCCAATTGCTGAGCCAAAAGGCCATGTGCATCCAGTCCTCCATTCCATAAGGAAAGTCTCCACACCAATCGGTGGAATAAAGGAAGTGACGGCATAGAACATTACTCTAGGAGCTTTATACCAATCAGCCCATGGAAAGGACCGATGGCCTATGTACTCCCTAAATAATAATAATAATAATAATAATAATAATAATAATAGTGCTTCTCTGTCAATGGCTGATGCATTTCTGCACATGCGCCTCCATCGTCTCACCCGTGAGGGGAGTACGAAGAATTGACGATAAGCTCTAATGACACCCCCGCAAGGGCAGTTCCAACACTTCCAGACGGGCCGGTATGTTCAATGAAAATACTGGTAGACGGATCGGTATGTTCAATGAAAATACTGGTGGCACCGACGGGAATCGAACTGGCGACAGGGCCCAGATGGTAGAACTTGACCACTGGGCTATCACGGTGTCCAATAATAATAATAATAATAATAATAATAATAATAATAGTGCTTCTCTGTCAATGGCTATTTCTGCACATGCGCCTCCATCGTCTCACCCGTGAGGGGAGTACGAAGAATTGACGATAAGCTCTAATGACACCCCCGCAAGGGCAGTTCCAACACTTCCAGACGGGCCGGTATGTTCAATGAAAATACTGGTCCAGAAATAGACCGGTATGTTCAATGAAAATACTGGCACCGACGGGAATCGAACTG